>CAJHQP010000805.1:0-150655 GCA_905132765.1 Moricandia arvensis | reverse complement strand
AACCCTAACATATATTTTTGAGTCACTTTCAATTTTTTAAGTCAAGGTAAAATGCTCATATTCAATAGATAGTTACTTAAAAGTGTACATAGTAAATCTTAATAAACTAATTCATAAATTAAATAATTTTAAAAATTCTCTTCTTTAATATAGTAAGACTTTTTTTGGAGATACAACTTTATTATATAATAATATACATAAATCATAAATTAATATTTTATATCAAAATTGTTTATAAACAAAACAACCCAAACTTTTGAAACGTGGATCAAAATTTAATAATTAAATTAAAATATAAACTAGAGTCTTTAGTTTTATAGCAACCATCAGTCGATCATAACAGCTGAAAGCGCGTACAAATTATATTTCAAATATAATCATAACAAGTTTTAACACTATAACTTAATCGTTTTCTTTCATATAACATTTAATTTGCTTATACATAAGCTTAGAATTTAGATTATACGAGACTCAATGAGGTACTGATTAAAAGATTTTTTACATTAACTCATGTATAAAACTGTATCCTCCATTGTTAATCTCTATACTAATCGTTATGAACACTGAATAATGTGACAAGCTACAAAGAGAGGGACTTATGAAGAAGACAATGGTTATAAGTGCATTGAGATCATTATCACCTGGGAATGTTACCAAGCAATGTGTTTGTAGAAGGTGAGCTCTGTGCACTTAACCAAGGATCTTGAACCGACACAGGTGAACTATCGTCCTTCTCTTCGACAAAAGCGAGGATATCTGGTTTCTTCGGAGGACAACGAGTCTTCTGCTTCCTGCTGATGCTTTTTTAACTGATGCTGATCTTTCGCTTCCGGTAGGTGAATCCAGACCCATGTTTGGAATCCAACCGCTGAGCCGTATCTGTTCAAGCTCGTTGGCTACTTCAGTCATCGTCGGTCTCATGTCACTGTGGAAGGCTAAGCACCGGAAAGCAAGCTCGGCCACTGTGTGTATTGACGAGAGAGTCCATGCATCAAGATCCACGTCGATAATCGGGTCTATGATCTCGTCGAGACAGCCTGACCCTATCTTGTCAACAGAAAGAGCAGCTAAGTTGATTTGTGTATGTGGACGAGTGAAGTCAACAGCTTTCAACCCCGTTATGATCTCAGCAAGAACGACTCCGAAGCTGTAGACGTCGCTCTTATCAGAGAGATGAAAGCATTGATGGTACTGCGGGTCGAGGTAGCCAGGGGTCCCTTGAGGAGCCGTTGAAATGTGGGAAGTTTCTGTCATTCCGAGCCTAGAGAGTCCGAAGTCAGCAACTTTGGAGTTGTAATCATAGTCGAGAAGGATGTTGGTGGACTTGATGTCACGGTGATAGATTGGTGGGTTCATTGCAGAGTGGAGATACGCAATTGCTTTAGCTGTTTGAGTGGCAATAGTGAGACGCACAGTCCATGGAAGACCGTTGCCTATCTGTCTTTGTAGATGTTCTGATAAAGTCCCATTTGGCATGAACTCATAAACGAGAACCGGGTCGCCTTGGTCTATACAGCATCCTAAGAGACGGACAAGATTAGGGTGACTCACAGAGGAAAGAAGCTTGATCTCATTCAAGACTTGGTCAACACTTTCTGAATCTCTGTGTCTGAGTCTTTTGATAGCAACCCATTCATCGTCTTGGAGTTTCCCTTTATAGACCGTACCATATGCGCCTATTCCTAGCCTCTGCTTTTCAGAGAAACCATTCGTTGCTTTCTCAACCTCCTTGTAAGGGAAGAAAGCGACATTTGAGTTGCCTGTAGCTTCAGACAAAAACCGCTTTGCGCTTAAATGGCTTCTCAAAGAAGCAGACCGTTTCTGCTTACAAGCGAACACAAGAACCAACCCAGCAAGCAAAAATGCTCCACCAATAGTTCCTATGTACCAAATCAATTAACAGAGTCAAAGATCCATTAATGACCACTAAAATGAACACTGAAGCAACAGTTACCTCCTACAACAATAGCAATGTTAGATCTACAATGTCCCCAGCCAAGCCTTGAACCACGGCAGTTCGGTAATGCTACAAAGAGTAAAGGGGAAACCAGTTAGCACAAAAATCTTTGCGAAATATCGGTAACTGGAGGCATAAACATCATTCTAAGAACTAATAATCTATATATATCAGCATCATACTTGATTCAAAGATGACAGCTTTAACTAGTTACTCCAACTTTGGTCCCAAAAAACACAAAGCTTCATTGTACACATATTGTTCCCATCGAATTTCAGTAACTGGAGGCAAGAACATCATTCTAAGAACTAATAATCTATATATTAACAGCATACTTGATTCAAAGACACATCTTTAGCTTGTTACTTCAACTTTGTTCCCAAAGAACACAACACTTCATTATACATATACTGAAAAAGAAGACTTGAAGTTGACTAACCTTTCTTGCAAGGAGATTTGATGAACCCATCTCCATGGTAACCCTGGGGACATGAGCACCTGTGTCCACCTGCATTGCCATCAGGAGTATCAACCTCCTTACAATTAGCATTAGCCGAGCAAGTTGAGTTTCCAGTACCACATCCTCCCTTTAGCCACCAACCTAACCTAACCCTCTCAAACTCCAACGCTATCCCCAAACTCTCCCCTACAGAATCAAAAGCTATCGACGAAAACAACAGCTTGCACGAGCTGTTCCTCAAATCCTTCATACTGAAAAACTTCCTCGAGCTCGAGTTTGTGTCTGTAGAGAAACAGCTCACGTTTCCCTGAACTTCACAGCTCTGTAGATTCAGCTGAGTCTCGAGAAACCTCTGCTTGATGGAGCATCCATCTGTTGCATTCGTGCAATCCTCCATAAGGAAACTGTTCTCGTACGTCGGCGCGTAATGCTCGCTGAAGAGAGGCTTCATGGCTTCAACACTCCGGTAACAGTCGTGTGGGACGCGGAGGAAGATACTGTCTCCCGTCACGTTAACGACGGAGAAAACTCCGATCTTAGCTTCCCTCGCCGGGGAACAAGTGAATCTGATCGGACAACCGTGTGAGAATCCGAAAGGATAAGGTAGAATCAATCCGCCGCATGATCCGTCACAACGTTCGGTGGAATTAGACTGAGAAGAAGAACAAACGGATCCTCCGACTACGATCACGATTAAAATCAAATTCAAGTTATGAGAAATCGCCATCATCACTTAACAGTGATAAACTTCCTGCAAAAAAAAATAAACAAGTTTTGAATCATGAAGCCGAGCTAAAACCCTAAGAGAGCTATTAAAGCTCTCAGCTCCCTAACTGTACACACACATAGAGACGAGAGAGATAAAAAACTGATTCCTACACTAATGAATGAAGATATAGAGTCTAAACTAGGGTTTAGGTAATCGAAATACCTACGGAGCTTCACTTCATCTTCTTCGCGTTTCGAATACAGTTACTGGAAAAACATCAGCTTCAACCTTCTCTGGTAATCGAGATGTACGTTCTGATTATCTGTTGCTATCCGGAGAAGAACTATAATGCTTATGATCGGAAAATCGTATCTCCGATTGAATTTTCCGGTGATCTCCACTCTAATCGCGGAAGAAGCAGTTTCATTAAAGACGAAGGAGATGCTACGTGCGGCTAGTGGGTGTTTTCTTTCTTCATAAAGATGACTGCAAATGACGGATATACCCTTTAATGGTCAACGTGCAGTTGAGAAAATGTTTGACCGGGGGCGTAAACTTTTAGTTACTGAGGCGTCTGTGAGTGGCTAGCATTACAATTTTGAAATTCGGTTTGTTTTTATATTATAGAAAAACTTATCGTAATTATCTTTTCGAATAAAAAAAGGAGTAGAAAATTTATTATTGGAACAAGACTTTTGATTGAATCATATAGTTTTCTTTGAGTACTATATTTGGTCGTTACGTTTTCAACCGTAACAAGCAAACACAAAACACAATGGTTACGTTATGTATGGAAGTAGCAGTTTAACCGCTCGAACCCTTATCTAACCAATGTTTGTAGTTTTCATCAAAGTCTTGACAATTTTGTTTAAAGAATCACTAAAAGTTTAACATATTATCGATATACATTATATATTCAAGATAGATAAATTGAATAGCAAAATGTATATCTAGCGAATTAAGATTAAAAATCTCCGAAGTTTCTAAGACCCTTGAAAAATAAACGGAAAACTTGAAAAACAATACATTTTCTAAAAGCATATTTTTAAATATGTTTAGAGATCATATTCAAATTCAATAGTATTTGTGATGGTATCATAGTAAGGTCATTGGTGAATCCTTACCGCCAAATCAGGGAGAATATTAGACCATCTCCATCCATAAGAATCCCTATGGGGTTCTTAAATTTTTTTTTTTTTTACTTTTTCTGATTTTTTTAAAAAAAAAAATTAAAAAAAAAAATAAACCAATCGTGGACTGCCACGTGGCAGTGGGGTCCACGAAACAATGCAAGAGACGGTTCTAAACTAAGGGTTTTTAGAGACGGGTTCTTAAAAAAAGTAGTGGGACCCACCACCTTTTTGGGTTAAGAACCCCTTAAGAGCCCCTTGATGGACATGCTCTTAGGTATACTCAAAACTAATTCAAGCTTCTTTGAGGTTTCCTAGCTTGAACCTCTATATCTCATGCGCCAAATGCTTTTGACTCTTAATATATGCCTATATTCTTTAAGTATCTATTTTAGGTATCTATCAACCTCAAGTGATTCCTTTGTTATTTCAGTTTTTGAGATTTGAAGCTGTTATAATGCTTTTTCTTCAAATTTGCACACATGCAATATTTTTTTTTTGGTAACTTAGTGAATTAATATAGAGAAATTCTCGAAGATATCACTAAATTTTTTTTTGTCACAAAAAAAATCTCTAAAAAATGACTAAAATAGATTTAATTAAAGAATGTAAATATACATTTGTATACCTAGAGTTAAGTAATCTAAATTTATGGTTTAGAGTTATGGTGTGAAGTTTTGGAGATAAGTTTAACATTTTTAAAAAGTAAAATATAAATATTAAAATTTTCAAAATAAAAATGACTATTTCGATTATTATTTTTTGAAGACTTTTTGTGAAAAAGATTAAAAAGAGCTATTTGAGAGAACTTTTCATTAATATATTTTTGTAATACTTATTGTAGCTATCTTCACAATCTACAATTCCCTTTTGTTGATTAAATCTCGGCCAAAATGATATTTGACTATCACATACTTGGTATTTTCATAAAACACTGCATTCTTGGATAATATAATGTCACTCTGTGATTCATAATATATTTCCACTTAAGTCTTCATTGGTCTGGCTATCTCTTCATGTAAGGCATCAGCCAGCTCTTTTGACTAAAAGTGAAAGCACAAGATGTGCAACTGCAAACGTTCACTTAATGATATTGATATCATGGGCCTCTTTATGGGGCTAATGGGCTTACATACAGTTATTTCTAAAAACCGCAAATTTCGGACCAAATCAGAGAGAAATATAGAAAAAGCAAAGAAAAATATCAGAGCTATTACTAACTATACTGAAGACTGTTCATGGATCCCACGTGAAGAGACAGCTCAAATTCCAATCTCTCGTTACGACGTCGAATAAAAACAAAGTTCGGTTTTGTCCCTAATCCCATCTAACTAGGCCCCACGTTTTCTCATTTTTAATTTTCCAAAAAATTTCCAAAAGCAAAAGCAACAAAAATAAAATTAAAAATAAAAAAATAATCGGACAAGATTCGAGCAAGGCAAGCAAGTGGGTTCTTCATCTTTTTTTTTTCACACAATCACTTTCTTTCTCATTCTCCTTTTCTCTTCCTCCCACTTGTTGTCTCTTCCTCTCTCTCTCTCTCTCTCTCTAACAAGAACCCTAATAACATTCATCAATGTAACTTTGTTTCTTACTTTACTTTTGTCCTGTGTTGTATCTGTAAACTTCCATTGTTGTTGTTCGTGTTGTTGTGTTAGTGTATCAGTGAAAGATGCCATTGAAGAAACCAGATTCGATCCATGAAAACGACTGTTTATTCGCCGTTGAGTACGACGGTCCTCCGTTACCTTACGACATCCCTCGCGCTGTCCCCATCAACATGGACAGGATCCCCGTCGCCGCCGTCGTCTCTCCGGTCTGCATCTCCGCCACCATGTCCTTCCCCGTGATTCAACCGATTCTCTCCATCGACAATGGCAAGAAGAAGCTTTCTAGAGAGAAGATGGTTTCTCCGACATCTGTGATTGAACATGTCTCTGATTCCACCACTGTCTCACCTACCGAGGAAGTGTCCGGAGAGTTGTCTGAATCTGTAAGCCACCACGAAGACGAGGAGGAGAGGACGACGAGAGCTTTAGGGTTCTGTGATAGTTTTGAGGTTTGTGAGGAGAAAGAGAGCTCTTGTAACGAATCTGTATTGAGTATGGACTATCCGTCCTCTAGGGTTACTGGAGATTGCGTTAGTGAAACTGGTAAGAAGCAGCAGGTTGTTACTTTCTTAGGTATAGCTTCTGATGATGATGATGAAGAGGATGATTGTAACCAGGCGAGGAGGAGGGTGATGACTCGTGTTGTCCCTGTTAAGAAACAGCCTCAGACCAAAGGTAAGAAAGGTTCTTGCTACAGATGTTTTAAAGGGAACAGGTTTACGGAGAAGGAAGTGTGTCTTGTCTGTGATGCTAAGTATTGTAGTAGCTGTGTGCTTCGAGCTATGGGTTCTATGCCTGAAGGGAGGAAGTGTGTTACTTGTATTGGGTGTCCTATTGATGAATCGAAGCGTGGGAGTTTAGGGAAGTGTTCTAGGATGCTTAAGAGGCTGCTTAATGATTTAGAGGTTAAACAGATTATGAAGACTGAGAAGTTCTGTGAAGCTAATCAGTTACCGGCTGAGTATGTGTATGTTAATGGGCAGCCTCTGTACCCCGAAGAGCTGGTTACACTTCAGACTTGTTCTAATCCTCCGAAGAAGCTTAAACCTGGGGACTATTGGTATGATAAAGTGTCTGGACTTTGGGGAAAGGTGAGTCTAACTTTTGAGATTTGTGTAACTCAGTTACTGGTGTGTTTCAATAATGTTTTTATATGTATTATGTTGATGTTCCACAGGAAGGAGAGAAGCCTTATCAGATCATTAGCCCACATCTGAACGTTGGGGGTCCTATAAGTGCAGAAGCTAGCAACGGAAACACTCAAGTTTTCATAAACGGAAGGGAGATTACAAAAGTGGAACTTAGAATGCTGCAGGTTGGTATCTTGATTTGAAGAGAGCTTTTGATGTCATTGATAACTGAGTTTTTGTATTGCAATGGGTTGCAGTTGGCAGGAGTACAATGTGCAGGTAACCCTCATTTTTGGGTGAACGAGGATGGATCTTACCAAGAAGAAGGACAGAAGAATACAAAAGGATACATATGGGGCAAGGTGTGTTGTTTTGTCTGAAATCTATTTCCTGTCTTTAAATGCATTTTCCAGCTTTGATAGAAGATTCCAAACTTGTGCTGCTTTTCAGGCTGGGACCAAGTTACTCTGTGCTGTGTTGTCTCTTCCTGTTCCGTCCAAATCTGTTACAAATGCTTCTGGAGACCAACTCCACAGTGCAAACAGCAGAAGCATTTTGGACCATCTTGAGCACAGGACTTTGCAGAAGATTCTCTTGGTTGGAAACAGTGGTTCTGGAACTAGCACAATATTCAAACAGGTATGAGCTTTTCTTATTAAGCATAAGCTACAAAGTTTATATCGCAACTGAATTGCTTTTCTCGTTCAGGCAAAGATCCTATATAAGGACATACCGTTCTTGGAGGATGAGCGTGAAAACATTAAGGTGATTATCCAGACCAATGTGTATGGTTATCTCGGTATGCTTCTTGAGGGACGTGAACGGTTTGAAGAAGAGGCTCTTAGTGTCATGAACACAAAGCAGTCTCTCATTGAAGATAGTCCTGCAGACAAAGAAGGTGCATATACTGTTTATGTACAAGAAGTATCATGTACTTGTATGTGACATCTTTAATTGATATCGGTTTACTTACTAACAGGAGAAGCTAAAACCAACATCAAAACCTTGTACTCCATTGGCCCAAGGCTTAAAGCATTTTCTGATTGGCTGTTAAAGACTATGGCTGCTGGAAATCTTGGGGTCATTTTCCCTGCAGCTTCTCGTGAGTATGCCCCACTGGTTGAAGAGTTGTGGAGAGATGCAGCTATCCAAGCTACATACAAGCGAAGAAGTGAGCTTGGACTACTTCCCAGTGTTGCTAGTTACTTCTTGGAACGGGTACTATAAGCTCTTCACTATTGTTTGAGTTCTATTGGACTGTTGATTAATTGAAAGTGGAACTATATTTTATAGTCTTCTAAAGATACTGCTTTCTTGTTCTTCAGGCTGTTGACGTATTGTCACCAGACTACGAGCCATCAGATTTGGATATACTGTATGCAGAGGGAGTTACTTCGTCCAGTGGTCTAGCTTGTCTTGATTTCTCATTTCCACAGACTGCAGCTGAAGAGAATCTTGATCCTTCCGATCACCTTGATTCTTTGCTAAGGTTTTGTCTCGTTTTTGTGTGTGTTTACAACATTCTTTCGGTTGCATGATATGTGAAGATATTTTATGTTATTCTCTCAGGTACCAGTTGATAAGAGTACCTTCAAGAGGCCTCGGTGAAAACTGCAAATGGATAGATATGTTTGAAGACGTTGGGATGGTTGTATTTGTTGTTTCAATGAGTGACTATGACCAGGTTTCAGAAGACGGAACAAACAAGATGTTACTCACCAGGAAACTCTTTGAAAGCATTATCACTCATCCCATCTTTGAGCACATGGACTTCCTCTTGATACTCAACAAGTACGATCTTCTTGAAGAGAAAGTAGAACGTGTTCCTTTGACACGCTGCGAGTGGTTCCAAGACTTTAACCCTGTGGTCAGTCGTCACCGTTCCAACAACAACAACGGTAACCCCACGTTGGGTCAGCTCGCGTTCCATTACATGGCGGTTAAGTTCAAGCGGTTCTACTCTTCCTTGACGGGTAAAAAGCTGTTTGTTTCTTCTAGCAAAAGTTTGGACCCGAACAGTGTTGATGCATCTCTCAAGTTAGCTATGGAGATTCTGAAATGGAGTGAGGAGAGAGCAAACATTTGCATGAGTGAGTACTCTATGTACAGCACCGAGCCAAGTTCCTTCTCAAATTGATGTTGTCACGTTAAAAATAAGCAAAGTGTCTAGTGTAGATGGGTAACTACTTGTGTATAGATTTTAACAAGCATAAATTTACAGACAAATCTCTGTGTAAAACAGTTTACAATGTGAGTGATTGGTATTGGTCGAAAATGTATCGAACCTGCTCTTCAGCACTCAACAACACGTTCTTCACAATCCAACCTTGTTGTTGCATTTGTTTATACAGTTCGGTAAAGTCAGCTCGTGCAGCTACCTTGCTCTCTCCTGAGAGTAAAGACCAATCTTGTAGCGTCAAGTCTGAGAAGGATGCATCCCTTCTCTTGAATCTATTGGTTACAAAGGCTTTACGTATGTAACATGTCTGAAACAAAACCACCAACATGTTTTATCAGTTGACACTATCATGAGCTGATGATGATACTTGGTTGAATCCTTTACCTGTAACAAACTCGTGATAACGTCTACACTGTTGGCTCCTTCACGCAGACAGATAACGATCCCCGGCTACATATTTTACCAAGTAGTTAAGATCAAACCAGAGAATCAATGAGGGATATAATATAATAAGATAGCATATATAAAGAACTCACTCTTGGTGTTCTTCTGAAACCTTGAGAGAAACGCTCCATGGTTATGAAGTAAGAATCATCATTGCAGAGTGATTGCATAGCCATCATTGATAGCTTAGGAATCTGTGCCTTTGGATCTAAGCATCCAATTCTGATGGGCCAAACCCTTTTGCTAGCTACAAACAACATATGAACAATTCAGCTATACTAGCCCTCCCTATCATGAAGAGAGTTCTGTTTTGTTCACCTCTGCTCCCTAAAAGATCAACTCCTTCCTCTTTGCTCACTTCAGCAGGGGAAGGTACTTGACGAGACTGAATCCATCTTTCCACAATGATTTCAAGCCTATTCTGATAAGAAGAGGAAAAACAAAGCTTATAACATAAGAGTAGTATCCACTATTTGAGTCTCATCACCGAGATAACAAAAGGCTTACCTTGGTTAACGTTTGCAGATTGATATGCTTGAGCCCTTGATAAATGCCAAGGAGATCAATTGTGGAGAAAATCGGATACAGAACAAAAGGTAGACTTGCCTGCAGTCTAGCACATACATCAAGTCAGGAGATCATAAAACGAATAACTCAAAAACTGTACTAGAATCTCATCTAACCTTTGGTTGTTTTGGACTAGCATGTTTAGAAGAACTGCCAGTAAGAGACCAAGGTTATCAAAACACACTGTTTGAATCTGAAAAATTCACTAACAAAGTCAGATGTGATACAAACGGTAGAGAACTCATTTATGTTTCTGAAAGAAAGAAAACCTGTGCCTTTGCAGAGACTTCACCAAGGTTATCCGCTACAGCAAAGCTTCGATGCACAGCTGACTGCACACACGGCAGCATTGTGAACACCAAAACATAAAAACTCAAGAGCGAAACTCAAAAGTTAGGAAGCCTTACACCGGTTGCTAAGTAGCAAGAGAGGCTAATTTGTTTAGCAATGTTGGCAATGGAAGCTAGGAGAAGGAAGTAGTGTGGGAATACTGGAGTCATTAACTCAACTCCAATGCTTAGACTGAAGAGTACAGACGTCGAGAACCTAACTCTCTTTGACAAACATGCAAAAGAGTATTTAAGTAACAAAGGTTTCAAGAAGTACATATACAATTCCACAACGTAAAGATACCTTGAGATTGGTGTCAAAAGCAGAAGCAAGGCTTGCAGTGTAGATACATCTACAAAACCGTCCAAGCCCATCTTTCAGAATCCAATTAAAAGCAGCAGATGAAGCAAGCGACCGAGACTGTCCAATCCCTATGGCTCTAAACATAGCCTATTAAAAAAACAATGAAACATCAACTCATGATTGTAACAGAACCTAATTGAAAGTCATGACATTTAGACAGTAACTGTGTTCTCACCTGAGTGGCAAGAACCTGAAGAGCAGAGCTGAAAACTCTGTGCAAGAACTTCCATTTCACATAGCTTATATAACTCTCACTGACTTGTTTTGGTATAAAGAAGTCTTTAGCAGCTGAAGTTGAAAGCCTGATGAGTTTCAAGAACCCAACATGTGAAAACGACGTCGTATCGTCATCATCGACACATACGAGCTCCAAGGAGTCTCCTTTGAGAAAGTACCTAGAAACTCTGCCGGAGCTTTTGATTACAATCGGGAGCCGACGAGTTACGTTACTTTGGACGACGACGACGACCTCTTTCGAAGCTCCTTCAATGGAGGTTCTCAGAGACTTGTTGGGAGAGGGGGATTTTCTGGGGAAAGTGAAGATTGGGTATTGGGTTGGCGTTGATTTTGATGGGTTGAGGAAAAGACGAGAGATTGGATTCGATTTCAGAGATGAATGCATTGGTGAATTGCGTATTAAAAGGTTTCAAAGGTCCATGGGATTGAGAAGAGTATACATACTGATGGGAAGGTTTAGTTAGGGTTTAACATCAGCGTAGGAGCTTGATGGACGATTAATAAGCGCGTGAGGTTCAGTTGTTGTTCAGTGACTATTTGGCTTATGTTTATCTTTTTATTTTATTGGGTTATTGTAAAATAAAACCAAAATATTTTTTTAGAGAAAGGTAAAGAGTTTTTTTTTTACAATGAGTAACAATTACATCATATAATTCATAATTATATTACATGAATAATTACCTATAATATACACAATATTAACGAACAACTCCAAGAATAATGATTTTACGATGAAGTTCTCTCCGATAGACTTAAATCGACTAACGGTTTTACACGTACAATATTTTTGATGATAAACATATTATCTTTGTAGCGTATGACCACAACGAACAATTCTACGTATAATACTTTGACACTTCTAATAAGTTTTGTATCCTATAATCTATAAAAATTATAATGTTTGGGATTCAAATCTCAAATTTAGGTGTAGAAATTTTTATACTTTAACCATTAAACTGCAGGTCTTCCACTAAACCGGTAGAGAAAGATAGAAAGTGGGAATGCCATTTTAGTTCATTTGTGAATTTTGATTTTTGTTGTTATTGGATGCATTTTTTATCAGCTTAGTCTTTTTAATTAGATTGAACCAGTACTGAACCAAACCGAACCATTCAAAAATACCAAACTAAAATTGAAATTTTTGGTTTTTAGATTCTACGCAAATAGGTAAATTTTCAAAATTAATTTGGTTTGATTTGACAATCGATTTGTTCATTTAATTGAACTAACATAAAAAAATTGAATAAAAAACTTAACCGGAAAATTTAATTGATAACATAATTAAAAACTGAATATCACAAAAATTTAACAGAAAATATAAAACTTTGGCTCAGTTTAGTAACGAAATTAAAAAAATTGAACAAGTACTAATAATTTGTTCAGTTCAATTAGGCAGATTTTTCCAATTTACAAATTAACCGAACAGGCAAACCATCCAACCCGAGTTAACCGATCTAACCAAACCCACAAGCCTAATTGAAACAGAAATTGTCAAGCAAATAAAATCCAAGGTTTCTGCTTATAAGGAAGGGACAAATAACATCTTGCAATATAGCAACGTTTGTGGTTTGCCTGTTTTTGTCATTACATATCAATTTTGAAGTTTAACACAAAGGACTCACAAGTGAAATAAGGTGGCTCAGAAACTACACAAGATAAGAAGGCAAAGAAGCTAAGATACAAGGTCTTTTTGTCAGGTTCTTAACCATAATTCACCATTAGAGGCTTCATGAGGTTTAGCGTCAGAGCTAATGCTTATCTGTGTTTTTACTTCTCCATAAGTGAAATCTTTGACCAAACATGTTCTGCTTTCCACATTACAAGAATTGTTCCCTCCCTATCTCACATAGCTAACAGCTGAAACAGAGCAAAACCAAATAAAACTATATAGCAAATCTCAATCCACAGTTTTACTTCCATTTCCAGAAGCACTACAAGCTCTAGGATGCAGCAGTCAAGCAAAGCCTCTTCTCAGTCATATTCAAAAAGTTATTATTACCCATCACGTCTCTGACTCTTCTGCTTCTTCATCTTCAACTACAGTTGGGAGCGTGCCTTCTCTGCTGAAACTAGGGTTTAGGAACTTGGCCACAAAAGCCCATAACTTATAAACATCTTCAAAGTTTGTCAAAAAGCTCAGAGAAGCTGTCACAACCTCAAACCTCACATACCCTCCTCTCTTACCACCAGCTTCTCTCTGCAGATGCAAAGAGCTTTCCTCCTTGATCCTAGCGCCTCCTCCCCCACGATGATGATTTCTCGGCACATCCATCATCCGTATGTGACTCAAGATGCCAATACCAAGACACACACCTTCTCTTTCAGCCAGTTTTAGAACAACCTCTGGACTTACAAAGCCTTTGCTTTTGTCTTTCACGTTGAAAGCAACCGCTGCTCCTCTTTCATACTTTATCTTTGGCCCATATATCTGCACAAGATTCATGGCTCTGTCACCTGTTTCAGGCACCTTGAGCTGCAGCAAAGAGATCACAAGCCAGTTTATAAGGAACCTGAGTCTAGTTGTGGTTTTACTAAGACCTAACATATTCACATGATCAATATGGCTGCAAACAATCTCAGGCTCCCTTCTCTCCCAATCATCTTCATTGGGATTTTCACCATCGCTTTCGTCGTACACACTTGCCAGAGAAGCTTCACCTTGGTCCATACTATGACTGATACGGTCTATGTTAAACGAAACCCGTGTTCCTCTGCTAGGTTGCTCATCTTCAACACCCATAAGCCTTCCTCTTCTTCCCAGTAACCTGAACTCTCCTTCTGTTTCTCGTCTTATTGCATTCTCTTTCATATCGGAGGAGCTTGAGCCATTTGTTCCAAAACCAGACCCTGCGCGATACACAATGTTGCTACAGTTTTCTTCCTGTATCTCTTGTGTCAGGAGACTACTAGAGTTCCTCAGGTTCCGTGATGGCGTTGAGTTAGTCTCCTGAGTAACTGACATAACTGCAGCATCAAACGAGAGGACATCTTTACCATCATACATAGGACTGCTGTAACTCTTTGCTACTGGTCTAGGTGATTGCCGTTTGCTGGTGAACCAAAACGGTGGCAACGGAGAGGCGATCTTATGGTGGTTCAAAGGGTCAGAACCAAGCGGACTATGACCCAAATCGATCCAAAATGAGTTGTCAGATGACTCATCTTCACTAAAGGCTGGACTCTTCATCAATCCTCCAACTGAAACGCTTTCATTCTCTTCAAATATGGTACTACTAGTCCCATCTCTATCAGAGATATTATCATCTAAGAGCTCTGCCTCAAACACATCTCTCACTTGAGCTGAAGTGTATGCACCAGAGAAGGCCGGCATCTGAGCTCCTTTACGAGCAGCATCCGTGGCAGCAGGTTTATAACCATTTGTACCAACGTCATGATCTTCAAGACCA
The DNA here is from genome assembly GCA_905132765.1 of Moricandia arvensis. Lineage (NCBI taxonomy): Eukaryota > Viridiplantae > Streptophyta > Magnoliopsida > Brassicales > Brassicaceae > Moricandia > Moricandia arvensis. The sequence continues at coordinate 136,132 of CAJHQP010000805.1, read as the reverse complement.
ACCAACCCGTCCAAACCATCTATCGAATCACTGAGATATAACGGGTACTGAGGTGTGATCTTCACTATTCCTGATCCTGTTTTACCAGACTGACTCTGGAGATTACCCATCACTGACTTCTTAATCAACAGACAGCCAAACCCTGTAGGATCATGCCCAAACACCTTGTAAAAGAAGTGATGATAAACTCTGGTCGAAACAATGACAACCCGAGCGAGTCCATATCTTTAGGACCTAAAGAGCCAGCATCAAGCAACACATGCCAGTTGTTCTGCTGAGCCAGAGCCATCCATTGGTAAGAGTACTTAGAACCAGTAACTCTAGACTGCGCAGGAAACACAAACAACCCAACAGCGGAATCTTTCTTCTTCCTCTTCTTATGAGACAAACGCTTCTTCAAATCAGTGGAACACAGCTTCAAAGTTGGCCATTTAAACCACGCGTTGTAAGCTTTAGCTCCCTTCTCTCTAGCAGTTTGAGCCATCCAGTTCACAGACTGGCTCTCATGATCAAACATTGTCAAAAGCCTTTTGTTGGTATGAAAAGGGTAAGACTCAGCAAGCAACCTAAACGCAGAGCCTCTACTAACAGTGAAAACAAGACCATACTCACTCTCAGGGATGTTGAGGTAATCCATTATCCTAGTCTTGAGATCATGTTCCACAGTCCCACTCTCAGCTCCACCGTAAAGCGCATGGTTACTCAAATTAGCAGTGATCTCAGAGAGACTAAACGTACAAGAATCCCAATAATGAAGTGTCTGAACATACGAAAACAGACCAAACCCACAGTAATCAAGACATACCTTGGAACTGGAATCCGACAAGTGAGAATACTCATCAGATCTCAACTGATCAACTTTCTCAGATGTCTCATACTTAGGGTACATTGTCAGGAACTTGCTGAAAGCTTCAAGAAGCTGAGGAATGTCGTCTTCTGACTGAAAATCTCGTTCAGCGGCTAAAGCAGTCGCGCGGAGAAACTCTCGTTGCGCGTGGAGCCTAGCTAAGGATCTAGACCGACTCAAGTTCTCATCTTCTTGAGTCTCTTGGTCTATGTCTTGAGATTTGTGGAGTGACCCGTTCTCAGATGCTTCCTCGAGAGCTTCCCTGAGCTTATCTTCGTATAGCCTTCGAAGCGTAGAAGCTTTTCTTCTGACATCGGTTGGTGATTCAGAGCCGTCATGTCTCCTCCTGCTCTTGCTCTTGTCTAAGATGAGAGCAGCACAGTGGTGGATTTGCTTCCACAGAGGGAAATGCATAATCTTTTATTGAGATTTAGCAACAAGAGGAGGGAAGACCCATAAGAAGAAAAGAAAAACCCTAATTGAGAAGAAGATCTTGAAACAGATCAAGAAGGTGTGCCTCTAAAGACGGAAACTTTCAGTGAACCCAGAAGATAAAGATTAAAAATTTATAAGATTTTGGGGTTTAATCAAACGAATTTCACGGAAAAAATATGAACAGAAATCCAAATAAAAATATAAAAGGAGATGGAATCCAAGAAACCCTAGGAACAGAACAGAACTAGGAACAGAAGGAAGAAGAAGAAGAAGATCTTTTTTGTTTTGTTTTTTTGTTTGGAAGGTTAGATAATAAATGCGAAGCTGAGTCCTTTCACCACCAATCTCTCGTTTCATTTACTACTCTCTCTCTCTCTCTCTACTCAGTGCCTTTCTTTTTTTTTACAGGTTCGGTCAAAAAGGCATTGACTTTTTGTTTTACACAAAAGCAGAGATAGAATAGTGGTGGCTCCTCTTGCGTTTAGGGTTTTCAGCTTAAATTATTTCAATTTCTGTAATCATCATTTTGCTCTTTTTTAATTAAAGATCTCCTAAGCTCATTTTTATGACAGACTGTAATGTTATACTACAATTATTTATGGGCAAATCTCTCAAATAACAATTTTTGAAGTTTTTGTCACAAAAATAAACTTCAAAAACAAAAATGATTTTTCAATTTTAAACCTCACCCCCAAAACTCCACCCCATAATTCTAAATCTTAAGTCTAGATTAGTTAACCCAAGGGGTATAAACGTATATTTACCCCCAAAATCCCACTCCAAAAAGGTTATTTTTGTCATTTTTTCCCTTAAAGTTTATTTTTGTGACAAAAACTTTTTTAGATATATCTATTTCTCATTATTTATTAGTAACTTGTTTTATTTAATGAAAGTAAATTAAACAAGATTCGTATTTTTCTGTTATTAAAAACATTTTTTGTCGTATATTGTGTGCCCTGGAGAAACGTATGAATTAGTCAACTCTGACTGTAACAAAAATGTGATTTGCTTATAAATAAATTAATAAAATTATGTCCACATTTTAGGATTATTCGGTTTATAGATATATATATTTTAACTATTTAAAACCTTAAATATTTTATTGTCAATTTAAGAAAGTAAAAGGGGCTTTGACTAGATATGTTTTGAGAGGGTTGGGTACTTGGGTGAACAGACAATATATAGATGCGTATTAAATATGTTAGGTTGAGAACTGTGGGAAGATTCTTGCTCTCTTTAGACTCCACATTTAAGGAAAAGATTTGCCAGAATATTTATTCAAATTAGATAAAAAGAAGTCTACAAGTGTGATGATTATCTTTTAATTCGGAACAAATTTGACAATAAAAAAAACTTGATCAATATGCTGTTTTATGTTTTGTTTTATTTCCAAAACTATGATTTGTTTCAGCATGATTAACTCACATTTCTTGTTTGATATTATGTTTCAAATATAGTTAAATTGTGAAAATCTGAGAAAACTTGACATCACCTGACCTTTCTTCTAATACTGGCAGAGCTACTTCTTATGAAGTTCAACGCTAAAATCTAAATGAACGGCCATTTCTTTAAATCTTAGAAATATTATATTTCGAAGGTTTCCTTTCCCCAAGGACTGACATGCTAAAGAGTCTGTAAGGATTCTTACTTGATCGGTATTCGATTTTCGGTATTGTTCCAGTTCATTATTTTCGGTTATTCTATTTATCAGTTCTAATTTTTTTCAACGTCTAGTTAATTATTCTATTTTAATGAAATATTATACAATAATTATAATCAATTTTACATATTCTATGAGAATCCACGTATGAGATCATCATATGAGATCTACGTCTAATTGCATCATTGAAATTCATATATGATACACTTTGCAGTATGCATAATTTGCATTTTGTGGATTCTAAACCTCAAGCCTGCAGGTGTAGAAGTGTTAATGAATTCTTAGTCAAGGGGGTTTCACCAATTCTAAAAGTTTATAATATGTTTTAAGTATTTAGAAAATTTTGGTTTTTGGTTTGATTTTGGTAACAAAGTTAAAAACAAGTTGATATCCGAGATAATTTTATCTTCCATTTGATTCTGGTTTAGTTATGTTTTTTCGATTAATTCAAGTTAAAAATCAGAAACTCACGTTTTTGGATAAAATTTGAATAATTTAGATAATTTTTAATATATCAGATTAAAAATAATCTGGTAAATTAGTTTTTTAGATATTTTGGTTTATACTCCCTTCCCTCTGTTTCATAATAAGTGTCACTTTAGACTTTTTATTTTGTTTCAAAATAAGTGTCATTCTACAATCCCAATACAACTTTGTACATTAAATTCACTTTTTACCCTTTTAAACAACCAATAGATTTTTATTTAAATCATTATTATTTAATTAATCATACATTAAATAGGGATGTATTAGTTTATTATACAATTTTCTTAATCTCCGTGAAAAGTGTCAAAGTGACACTTATTTTGAAACGGAGGGAGTACATAATATTTTAAATTATTATTTTTAAACTAAAATACAAGTTTAAATTTAGATAATTTTGGTTTTAGAGATATATATGATCAGCTCGAATAATTGATGGGATCTAAGCCCGAACCAAAGTCTAGTTCATTTCTTCTGTTCCGGATAATTGCCCAAATCTACTTGATCCGTTAGAAACAAAAGAGGTTAATAATGAAAGCCTTTTCAAAAAAAAAAAAAAAGAAGAAGTTAATACTGTCAAGGAGCTTGAACAAGCAACCCAAAGAACATAACACAGGGTCAGACAGAGACAGACATAAGAGAGAGGGTATGAAATGAGGTTGAGTTGTGAAGGACTGAACAAGCAACAAAGAAAACATAACAGGGAGGGTGAGAGAGACTGAGAGATAGGTTCTAAGTTTTTCCTCTGAAATTTCTTTCTAAAGGCCACTTTGGCTCCTTCGACGCTGCCTTAGTCTTGCACCAATGCTATCTTGATTAGGTTCCTCAGCCGCTTTCCTCTTACTTCGTGTAATCACGGCGCTGCCAATGCTATCTGAATTAGGTTCGAGAGATGTTCTCCTCTCCCTTCTTCTCCGTTCTCCAGTCTTCACTGAGTTACCTACAGTCTTTGGCTCCTCGCTGAGAACCTCAACATCTACTTCAAGACAAGTCTGATATTCCCCCAGGAAAGAAGTCCAAACTTGATATTTGTCCTATCTTTTCATGAGCTTCTGGAAGATAATCACCAGTGACCTGAACATCAACCCATGGAGTCTGATCATCCACTGAAGGCAAGCAGAAGCTCAGTGACCCTTCTAACGGAATTTGGATTCTCGTCTGTTGTGTTTTCATCTTCCTCTTTCTTTAAGGAATCACCGTTTTGACTTTCCACAATCTGAAGCTTTGATACTTCATTAGGGAGATCATCATCAGCAATGTTGGGAAGTTGTTTTGCTTCTTGAAAGGAAAGTGATCTCTTTGCTGAAGCTTGATTCGGGGTGACATCATCAGTTTGCGCCCGTTTGGTTTGAACCAGATAATGTGCTACAGACTTGTACCCAAGTTTAGCTATCTGGAAACAATACCAATAATGAAATCTTCAGCTCTTGAGTCTATTCAAAAGTAACATAAACACAAGATAAAGCAAATTTTGAAACTACAACGCACCCTTCTATAAATTGGGCCAGTTGGAACCCATCCTCTATGATTCCGGCACAAACTGCAGTTGCAAATCCCGCGACAAACAGGGCAAACCCAGTCTGGGTTCTCCAGAGCCTCCATAACATTTTCCCCGTATCTATTCATCAACAAAACAAAACATATTCAATACCAACAAGAGAAAACTCCATCATCGCTAGTGATCTTACACAAATGTGTTTGAGCAGAGAAAGGAGAGTATTCACCTCATGTACAAACAATCTCCACAAAATTGTCCTTGGACCATGTCGCATTCGCTGCACTTGGTGCGACGACCGAGCGTCTTCTGCCTGTAAAGCATACACACACACACACACACACTTGAGTATTTAGCCATTTTCGTACACATATTTTCCATATCAAACTCTTTCATGACAAAGACATGGGTTTGGTTTACTTTTCTTCAGCTTGGATTCAGATTTCTTGGTAAAGAGACACACACACAGATGCATTAAACACACAAGTTCGTTTCTAAAACACACGCTTAAGCATTAAAAGCAATTTCGTTTGATAACTTTGATTCAGATATCTGTGAAAAGAAGTTCTAAACACACACACACACACTGAAGCGTTGAGAAAGTTCTCTCATGACAGAAAAGGAAACACATGAGTTTGGTTCACTTAATTATGTCTAAATCTTGAGAGTTAGATTAAAGAGTAAAGAGAAGAGTAAAACCTGCACTGGTGACAAGTTTTACCCTTAAAGGGATCATAAATCCGCTTTCCATCCTTGTCATAGCCGTCAACAAAACAAGTCCAGCTTCGTTCAGTGTTCCCAAGCAGCTTCTCATGCTCCTCTGTGTAAACCTCCACCCTTGAGCCTTCACAAAGCAACAAGCTCTCTCGCCTGGATTTTTTACCCTTCGTCTTCGCATTGATACCCTCGTTGTAAGTAACAGGAGTTGAGTTCTCCAATCTGACAAAATGACAAGAGCAACAAATCATAAACCCTAATTTCAACGAAGAAACCCTAACCCTAATTTTAACAAACAAACCCTAAACCTTAATTTCAACAGAGATATTATAAACCCTAATTTCAACAGAGCAATCACAAACCCTAATTTCGACTGAGGAATCGTAAACCCTAATCTTTTAATCAGAGAGGGAGTTATACCGGGAGGATCGCCGGGAAGGTGCGGTGGGAGGAGTCGATTTCGGAGCCGGGTTAGAGTTACCGAACGGTCTTTTACCGGGTCGGGTCTCGGATTGGAGTTTTCTCGCGAGATTCAAGATGCCGAGGTTCTGCATCCGCTGAAGATTCTCTTTGATCCTCTCTTCTCGGCATTGTTCGTAGAGGGAGACCTTTGGTCTTCCTTCGATCTCTGGATTAGGGTTTGATTTGGGCATTGAAGCTTCCGTTGCTGTTCTCATGGCGAGCATGGTGATGATGATGATGATGATGATGATTCAACTGTTCTCTGGTCTCTCGTTTCTCACTGCTCTCAAATTATAAATTTTGTTCTTTTTAAAGATGAGGCTGCAACGGTCGGATTTTTTTATTTGAAAATGTTGCATGAATTTGGGGAAGTGTGTTCAAGTGTTTCCTTTAGTACTCTGATTTGATGGGACAATTCATTTTTTAAAAAATAAAAAAATTGCTACTTAATTTGTAATGCAATACAGCTGGATAATTGTGGAGAATATAGAAATTTTTATTTTATACTAAATAATTATTCAAATATTGTATAAAATTACCATACCTACTTTCTGCAAATCACAGAAAAAGGAACGATATCAAATTTGTAGATAATGTCCAAATGAATACAAAGTTTCAAGTTCTGAGTAACGTTGCAAAAACAAAATTGAGTCTCACCAGATTTACACCTAATCTCTTTATCTAAACAACAGTTTCTCATTTTCTGATTTCTGACAAAATTTCACATAATATGATAAAAAATGAAACATGATTGTATTTAAAAAGTTACTTCAGTATTTGATACAAATTTTCTTTAACTCATTTTTGGTACAGTTTACATATATGAATTTTTTTTAAAAAAACATAAAATGTATTTTGTATATAAAAAAATTAATGATAAAATAAGTTTAGCAGTAGTTACTTTTCTTATTGGAAATTGATATTATAATTTATTGTCCATAAACTTGAACTACTTGGTTGGATAAGTTTAATTATTACTTTTAAATCCGGAGAACTCAAGCGTTCAACGAATCAAAGGCAGGGTCGTTATTTTCTCACAAGCAAAGGAAAAACTAATCCACACTGATGAACAACCACTTGAAAAAACTTGAAGCACAGTCCCACAAGTTTACTCCCAATCCCAAACCTTTCTTTATTACTACCTCCGTTTCAAATTACTTGTCGTTGTAGAGTAAAATTTTTGTTTCAAAATAAGTGTCGTTTTATAATTTCAATGTAAAATTTAATGATTTTGTATATAATTCTATTTTTCTATTGGTTAAAATGTGGTTAGGTGTATAGGTAATAGTGTTTTTATTTTGAGAATATATAAAATTAAATATTTTCTTAATCTGTGTGCAAAAACCTAAAACGACAACTAAACTGAAACGGAGGGAGTATATAACTCTGAAAACACACACCTAAGTTTTCTTTAAATCGAGAGATATGGACCTGTATATGTTCTTTTTCTCCTTCCTCTTAACTCTTATAGCTTTAGTAGAAGCTGCTGGTCGCGGAGTTAACAATGATAACAACAAAAATGGAGGATTAGGAGCTTCCTTTATATTTGGAGATTCTCTAGTCGATGCCGGAAATAATAATTATCTACCGACCTTGTCTAGGGCCAATATGAAGCCTAATGGTATCGATTTCAAAGCATCCGGTGGAAACCCTACCGGTCGGTTTACTAATGGTCGGACCATTGGTGACATCATTGGTACGTACATCATTGGTGACATCATTGGTATCTATATATATATTCTTAAACGCATATTTTAGTAAATGATACATTGATACTATGTGGTAGACATCATTAGTGTAGATATGATGTTCATTCAACGTACACACCTATACCTTTATGTTAAGTTTTGACATGAACGGTTTAGATTTGTGATAAACATTCATATTGATGTTTATACACGTGTATATGAACGGTTTGATTTATGATATAACAGGGGAAGAACTAGGATCAGCAAACTATGCGATCCCATTCTTAGCACCAAACGCTACCGGAAAAGCTTTACTAGCCGGTGTAAATTACGCGTCTGGAGGAGGAGGAATCATGAATGCAACCGGGAGAATCTTTGTATGTATAATCAAAACACGTTTTGGTAATGTCTTAAATTCATTAATTTAGAGTTCTAATTTCTGTTTTTTTGGTAGGTGAATAGGTTAGGTATGGATGTACAAGTGGATTTCTTCAACACCACACGTAAACAATTCGATGAACTACTTGGAAAAGAGAAAGCAAAAGAGTATATAAGCAAGAAATCAATATTCTCCATCACCATTGGAGCCAATGACTTCCTCAACAACTATATGTTCCCTTTTCTCTCCGTTGGAACACGTCTCACTCAAACTCCTGATAATTTTATTGACGACATGATCGACCATCTTCGCGACCAACTAAACGTAAGTAACAATAATAACAATGGTCTCATCGACCGCTCCAAAGAATGTTATAAGCATACATTTAATGTTTCCAATGCAGAGGTTGTATCAATTGGATGCAAGGAAGTTTGTGATCGGGAACGTTGGACCGATCGGGTGCATACCGTACCAGAAAACGATTAATCAACTAAACGAAAATGAGTGTGTGGATTTGGCTAATACGCTAGCAAATCAGTACAACATTCGACTTAAGACTTTATTAGAGGACCTAAACAAGAAGCTTCCCGGAGCAATGTTCGTGCATGCCAATGTCTACGATCTCGTCATGGAACTCATTACTAATTACGACAAATACGGTAATATTTCAATTTGGCTCTTGTATAATTCACATATGTCTTGCATTCAGGTATTCATATAGGATCATATGGATTGGGTTCTATCGGGTAGTCCATTTTGAAACCCACAAGTGTTTCATTTCTGCTTCTATCAATTCCAAACCACGTCAAATTTCAATTTTCAGATTCTTTTAACACGCATAATTTATTAGATATAGTTCCATTTGAGTATTATTATATAAAATACAAGTAAAAATCAGAAAATATGTCTTTAAATCTTGAAAAACAAAAAAAAAAATACTGAAAATATATCAGCAATATCAACAAGTTGCTGATAAATATAAATTTTTGGATATATTTGATCGGTTTCTAAGAGGAACTAGGTATGAACCGAGTCTGAATGAATCGACATCGTAAAATAACTAAAATCAAACTTAATCATGCCTAGGGGCGTCCCTCAGATGTTGGGATCTTAAACAATTTAGTAAAGATTAACTTTTTTTTTACAAATTTAGAAATTTATTTCCATATATTTCTTTTCAAAATAAAAGTTCCATGTCAATGTTTTACGTAGCTATGCTTAGGGCCACCCTGATCCTGCCACCTGATTTGAGTTTGTGGGTCCGAGTAAAATATGTACATAGCTAAATTCGCACACGCACATCACTATATTCATACACATGTTTTAAGCTTTGAATTAATGTGTGTTGTGTAGGGTTCAAAACTGCGACAAAGGCTTGTTGCGGCAATGGAGGACAGTTCGCGGGTATAATACCGTGCGGACCAACATCGAGTATGTGTGAGGAAAGGGATAAGTATGTGTTTTGGGATCCTTATCATCCTAGTGAAGCAGCAAACGTTATCATCGCCAAGCAATTGTTGTATGGTGATGATAAAGTCATCTCTCCCGTTAATCTCAGTAAACTTAGAGATATGTGATTTGATTGTTTGGAGATTCAACACTCTTTTTCTTGCATATACGTTTGTTGTACGCAAATTTAAAACCGATCTTTGTATGTATATGTATGTGGGTGTGGGCCTTTAATTTTAGTGACAAAGATGTGATAAATTCTTTAAGAATTAATAATATTAACCCCTTATGTTTACGAGATTGATACATTGTTATACAAATTCTTCGGCCGCGGAGTACCTTCTTCTTGATGCAACTCTGAGATTTGGGCAGAACACTTGGTCGTTTTGGGCACATTGGTAAGGTTACAAACATTGTTCTGTTGATTTTCATCCGTCTAAAATTGCTCTGCTATATTGGTTTTATGGTGATGACTGTTACTTAGTAGAGCAATTTTTTTAAAGTGAGATGAAAACAATGAGCATAATCTTTGACCAATGTAACTTAGCAATTTCAGGGTTTGAAAAGAGAGGTTTGATTAGGTTTGGAGTTTATAGTCTCTTGCTTTGATATATTTTATTGGCTGTGAACTCTGTAAACAATCAGTTCGCACACATATATACATGTATTCCCAGCTTAACTATTGTGGTGGAAGCTAATTTGCGGTGACAATCTCAAGTTTTATTCATGCATACGTATCTGCGATCTTCAAGAGACAAGCACAGAGTTCTTGAGGCTTGGAGTTCATTGGCATATGATCAGCATCTTTGATCTTTATTACTTCTTTTGGTGGAAAGTTCCTGATTATCCAGTGCTGGTATTCCTTAGGTATTATATTATCCTTTTCGCATATGATATAGATACGTGTAATAGATCCATACCCTTGCTCGGTGAAGCTTCTTGTCCCTGCCAGATTGTTCGTAACTAAAGGGTTTACCCTCGCCAACATTTTGGCCAATTCAAGATCCTAAACCACGAAAGATTTGGCCAAGGTTAGTAGCAAATCTCATTTGAGCCCTGAAAAAAGAGGTTTGAGTAGGATTGGAGTCTTACTTCAACTGGAGACAGTTGGTAAAATTTCTTGGCCAAGAACTTTGGTCCAAAAAGAATAGTTTGTAGAGGACGATCACATGTCCCGTAGCTTCCAAACACCGTGTCCAAGAACTCTTCTGGTGGAATGCTTGCAACCAACTGCAGATTTACTCAGTAATCACATGTCAGAATTACTCATGGTTGGATTTGAGATTTCAGGGGCTCTAAACATTCCTTTAAAGAAATTTTATAAAAAGAAGTTTCGTAATTTAGGGCCGCTATGTGAAAAAATTTACGGGTCAAAACCAATGTTTCATCTGGTTGTGCGAGATTCGGTCCTGGAAACACTTGTAGATGTTATATTTTGAATCAGTGAATAAATTGTACCTTCTCAACAACATAAGCAGGCGGGTTTTTGGTGTCAGGCATAGAAGATGTCAAGAAGACAATAGCAGCGGTCTTACAAGGGAAGATGTCGGCAGCCATAGCAGCCGGTATACCTCCCATGCTATGAGCGACTAGTAAGACCTTTTTGTCAGAGGCAAGCGAGGCCATCATCTCTAGCAATGGTTTGGAATAGTCTTTCAACGTCCGAATCTCTTCCACTCTGGTCGTGTTGACACCCGAGGCAGCCAGATCAATAGCAGAGACACAGTGTCCTGCAGCTTCTAGAAGTGTTTTCACCTTGTACCAACTCCAAGCGCCGTGGCATCCCGCGTGGACTAACACAAAGTGTTTCTTGCTCTTTTTCTCCATTGCCTTTTCTTTTCAGCTTTTTGGTTCAGCACTTAATACTCTTGAGTTCCAGGGAATGGTAAACCTGACTGTTAGTTATAGGTCGTTGTATTAGAATCGTACACCAACTTAGCATTGACTTTAAGTCGGTACAGTTTATTGAGTTAGTTGGTGTACCTCTTAATTCATAGAGCACAAAATTACCTATTAGGGAAAAAGTATAAGAGACGATCTTAGCTACATATTTGGTTATTATGATGGTAGGAACTGAAGTTATAATATGCAATGACCATCTTAGGTTTATTTATGCAATATGTAACTCTGCCATCTTCAAAAATACAGATGATGGGGTTGTTGAGGCTTTGATATTCATATTTGATCTCCCATCACTTCTTTAACCCAAATGTTCTTAATCATTTTATGTTGTCAATATTCAAGTAAACATAACCAATTTCACAATCGCAATTTTCTCTTAGGCATATTTATCTGCAATCTCCAAGAGAAGAGCACAAAGTTCTTGAGGCTTGGAGAACATTGGCATATGATCCGCATCTTTGATCTCCATTACTTCCTTTACCGGAAAGTTCTTGATCATCCAACGCTGGTAATCATCATGTATCACATTATCCTTGCCGCATATGATATAGATACGTGTAACAGATCCGTACCCTTCCTCAGTGAAGCTTCTTGTCCCTACCAGATTGTCCGTAACTGATGGGCTTACCCTCATCAGCATTTTCGCCAATTCAAAATCCTAACAAAAAAAGGTTACTAGCAAACTATTGATTATGACATACTAATAGAGGTTTTGATTAGGCTTAAGAGACTTACTTCGACTGGAGAAAGTTGATACACATGCTTGGCCAAGAACTTTGGTCCAAAAAGAGCAAACTGTAAGGGATGATCAGGTCTCCCATAGCTCCCAAACACGGTATCCAACCAATCTTGCTTTGAAAATCTTGCCATCAACTGCAGCTTTCATTCATATATATCAAAAAAAAAAAAAAACACTTGGAAGAAGAGTTGATAATGTGCAATAGAATCATCATTGTATCATGTACATTTTTGAAAACATAAGCAGGTGGGTTTGTTGTGTCAGGCATGAAAGATGTCACAAAGACAGTAGCAGCGATCTTATGAGGAAAAATGTCAGCTGCATAGGCTGCGGATAATCCTCCCATGCTATGAGAAACAAGAACCACCTTATCTTCATCTAGCGAGCTCAGAACATCAAGCAACGGTTTGCAGTAGTCCTGTAGTGTATGAATCTCTTCCAGTCTGGTCATGTTTATGCCCGATGCAGCTAGATTTACTGCGGTCACAGTGTGACCTGCAGCCTCGAGGTAGGGTTTCACCTTGTACCAGTACCATGCGCCGTGGCCGAGCCCATGGACAAGCACAAAGTGCTTCTGGTTCTGATTCTCCATTGCCTGCCTTGTTTTATTTCTTCCTTCTTTTTCTATATAATTAAATATTCCTTTTATGGTATAATGCTTTTTGTAAAAAGATAAGTCTTAATAAACCGTGTGGACATCATTGCAGCCAGTGATACGTTTTCTCATGTTTGGCATTTTCGAAAAGTTTGTACAGACCTGCCAGATGGAGAAGCTCGTCTCACATGAATTTTCCTCTACATCCATCGAATAAAACAAAGAAAGAACAGAGTTGAAAGTTGCGTTCCAAAAAAAGTTATTATGGATATTCCATTTTTTTCATCTTGCAATTTTTGAAAGTTGAGTTCCAAAAAAAACAAAAAAAAAACAATAGAGTTATTATGGATATTCCTATTTTCTTTCATCTTGCAAAACGAATATACCAGTCTATTCTCTTCTGGTGTTTTTATTAGAGAAGAAAATGAACTCAATTCTGCATCTTTGATCTCCAACACTTTTTTTACAGGAAAATTGCTGATCATCCAACGTGGATAATCCTTAGGTACCGCAAGGTCCTCTCCTTATACAATATATAAACGTGTGACGGATCCATACCCTTGCTCACTAAAGCTTCTTGTCCCCGCCAGGTTTGTTTGTAACTAATGGACTTACCTTCACCAACATTTTCGCCAAACAAGATCCTAACAAGCAACAATCAACAAAAGACTAGCCGAGTTTACTAGCTCGAGGTGTGTTTTCACCTTGTACCAAGTCCAAGCACCGTCGCAGAGCCCATGGACAAGTACAAACCACTCATGGTTCTCCTTCTCCATTGCATTCTTTACTTCCAGCATCTTGGTTCAACACTTAGTTTCCAGGATACTCTTTGTATATTGACTGTTAGGTATTGGTCATTCTCTAAGATCCATCGAATGCCAAACCAAAACTACATTGACTGTTAGTTTTTATTTTATTTTATTTCAACTACAAAAAGCAATATAGTCTGTTTTTTTAAAAAAAGTTATTTACTTCGAGCATCATTATCCTTAAGGGCTCTTACGGTACATCCATTGGTGGTTGTTAGCCAAAAATAGTGGCGAGCCCCACCACTTTCCCTAAGAACCACCTCTAAAAATCCTTTTTTAAGAACCGGTTCTTACAATTTTTGTGGGTTTCACTGACACGTGGCGACCCACGATTGGTTTGTTTTATTTTTTTTTTAAAAACCAGAAAAGAAAAAAAAGAAAAATTTAAGAACCCCAAAAGGATTCTTATAGATGGACATGCTCTTAGTTTTTTTTTGGGTCTTATTTTATTAAAAACAAAAGAAAAAGATAAACCAATCGCAGGCCGCCACGTGTTAGTGGAGCCCGCGAACAGTCCAAAAATTCCCCAAAAGTTGTCTCTTACCTAAAAGGAGGAAGAGTCGAATTTTTGTGAATATGTGAGCCCCACCTCTTAAGAATCAACTTAAGGAGTGGGGATAATGATGCTCTTAGAATACAACTTAAATTGTACCTAGTTTAAATACAATTTGTATATAAAATCTTGTTGAAGTGGTTTTGTATTCGACATTCATGATCACTTAGTAGTTTCAGCTTGCAGAACACTCGTATATGATCTACAACTAAGTTTGCTGAATATTATTCACCTTTGATGTTACGTTGAAATGCCTTTTTCCACTTTGTAAACTATATATTTTTAGATTCAGTATGCTTAGTTACAGTTTCTTGTTAGCCTTGATTAATGTTTCCCTCAGTTCTTGCACTTCTTTGATGATAGATGCTGAAAAGTTGTAGGCTTTTGATTTTTCTCTTGAAGATGCTGAATGCTTGTTTGGTCTGGACCATTCAAGAAATTGCTGTTTATTTTTCTCTCTTATCTGCCTCTCAAGTTCGTTAAGTTAGGTTCTGTTAATATGACCTTTGATATGCTTTGAATCTACTTGTGACTCTACAGCTATCCCAAACTTGTGGAATGCTCTAGACTAATCCCTAATTAGAAGTGTAGCTTATAGATGGATTTTATCTTTGATTTTCAAACAAACTGTAAACAATAGTCTAAGTGGCAACATATGGAGGTAATAATTTTCTACTGAAGGAAATTTGATCCCTGACCTAGACTAACGTGGAAACTCCTCCAGTAAAAACCACTATACCGCCGCGATGTGGTTTGTGTTGATTTATGTTTCCACTTAACTTAAATGTTATAACAATTCTGTTTAATTTAGGCATATTTATCTGAAAGCTGAAGTTTATAATTACTTTGCTGTGTTTAGTTCAGGCATATTTATCTGCGATATCCAAGAGCCGAGCACAAAGTTCTTGAGGCTTGGAGTTCATTGGCATATGATCAGCATCTTTGATCTTTATTACTTCTTTTGGTGGAAAGTTGCTGATTATCCAGTGCTGGTATTACTTCGGTATTATATTATCCTCTTCGCATATGATATAGATACGTGGAATCGATCCATACCCTTGCTCAGTGAAACTTCTTGTCCCTGCCAGATTGTTCGTAACTAAAGGGTTTACCCTCACCAACATTTTCGCCAGTTGAAGATCCTAACCAATGACAACATTCAACAATATATATATATCAGTCGAGGAACTTGATTAGGTTTATGTGTGTTACTAGCAACCACATTTGATTAGGTTTGGAGTCTTACTTCAACTGGAGACAACTGATAGCATTTATTGGCCAAGAACCTTGGTCCAAGAAGACTAGTCTCTAGACGACGGTCAGGTGTTCCATAACTTCCAAACACCGTGTCCAAGAATTCTTCTGGTGGAATGCTTGCAACCAACTGTACATTTTCACTCAGATATCAGAATCATTTGAAGAGATTGTACCTTACAAGTGGATGTACCTGGCCAAAACCTAATCAAACACATGTTTTTAATTCATGCGACTTAAATGGCCGCATGACTATTTGTACCATGCACAAAGGAACCACCCGCTTAGGGTATCATGATTTTAAACGATAAACAGCTCCAAAGAATAATTGTTCTATCTACCAAATTTGATTTAATAGTTAGTTGACAAAAAAGTGGTTGTACCTTTTCGACAGCATAAGCAGGCGGGTTTTTGGTGTCAGGCATGGAAGATGTCAAGAAGACAATAACAGCGGTTTTACAGGGGAAGATGTCGGCAGCAAGAGCAGCTGGTACTCCTCCCACGCTATGTGCGACAAGAATAGTCTTTTTGTCTGTGGGAAATGAGTCCATAATCTCTAACAATGGCTTGGAATAATCTTTCAAAGTCTGAATCTCTTCCACTCTGGTCATGTTCATACCAGATGCAGCCAGATTAACGGCAGTGACGCAGTGCCCTGCAGCCTCCAGCTGCGTTTTCACCTAGTACCAGCTCCATGCGCCGTAGCAGATCCCATGAACGAGAACAAAATGCTTCTGGTTCTCCATTTTTTTTTTTTTTTTACTTTTGTGCATCTTGGTTTAATACTTATATAGTTGGTTGGTTGGGTAGTTTCTCAGCTATACTCTTTGTATACTGACTGTTAGTTTTGGGTTGTTGTCTGACATCAATAGAATGTCAAACCAACACTACATTGACTATTAGTTTTCTTTTTAATATTTAATTTCATCCATATAAAGCAATGACGTATGGATCTATTTTAGAGCACATGTTTAATCGTATCAAATCCAAACACATTACCTTCTTTACTTCCAGCATATTGATAACTACACACTTGAACTGACTATTAGTTTTCAGTAAGCAGATACTTTTAGCTATGATCGTAAATATGGAGTTCAATATAACTCTGTTCATGAACCTTACCCATGGCGTTAAAGCTCTTATGAATCTAGTGAAGGGTTCAAGTTGATGCTAGCTGCATTGTGATGTTGTTTTCATCGTGCATATTAATACTGATCTGGTATATTGGTTATGGTGATCATCTCTTTATATCTATTTAAGCATATTTATGATCAGTCTCCAAGAGAAGAGCACAGAGTTCTTGAAGCTGTATCTGAGTGAAATGTTTTTTTTTTTGAAATTTATATAACCATTCTTATGAATAGTATCATTTGTTGTGTCTTTAAGTTCTGCTCTAAGGTTAAGAGACCAAATCTAACTCTATCTGAGGGTAATGTATTAGTTTTTTCAGTAATTCATATAACCATTCTTTATGAAAAAATATCACTTTCTTAATTCTTACGGAAAATCTCTCAAATAGACATTTTTGAAGTTTTTGTCACAAAATAGATTTTAGGAAAAAAATATCCAAAGTAGACTTTTTTTTTTTTTGAAAATTTTAATATATATATTTTTTTTAATTTTAAACCTCACTTCCAAAAACCCACTCATAACTCTAAACCTTAAGTATAGATTAGTTAATCTAAGGGGTATAAATGTATATTTACAATATTTAATAAAGTTTATTTTAATTAATTTTCTTTTTAAGTGCTATTTTGGGGACAAAAACTTTTTTTAGGTCTATTTTGATTATTATCTCTAATTCTTATACATATATAATGTAGTCACGGCCAGATCAGTCACATCTGGCTTATTATTGTGGTGGAAGCTGAATTTTGTAACTAACATCCAGTGAAGAATTCAGGTTTATTTAAGCATATTTATCCGCAACCTCCAAGAGAAGAGCACAAAGTTCTTGAGGCTTAGAGAACATTGCCATATGATCTGCATCTTTGATCTCCATAACTTCTTTTACAGGAAAATTGCTAATCATCCAACGCTGGTAATCCTCAGGTATTGCAAGGTCCTCTCCACATACGATATAAATACGTGTAACAGATCCGTACCGATCCTCGCTAAAGCTTCTTGTCCCTGCTAGATTTTCTGTAACTATGGGGTTTACTCTCACCAGCATTTTCGCCAATGCAAGATCCTAACACGCCACAACAACAATCAACAAAAGATTTGACTTTGAAAGTAGAGATTATTATTATTATTATTATTATTATTAAGTTTGGAGTCATACTTCTGGTGGAGAGAGCTGATAGAGATACTTGGACATGAAGTTTGGTCCAAAAAGGCCAAACTCTGAAGGGTGATCAGGTTTCCCGTAGGTCCCGAACTTTGTGTCCAACCAATCCTCTTGTGAGAAACTTTTGACCAGCTGCAGATTTAAGGCTATCAGAATCACTTGGAAGAGATCAAACAGGTGCCTTAACACAATGTTGTGAAAAGCATAAGAAAGCAAAAGAACTATAGAGGGAGAAAACTCATTGAAGCAAATACAGGTTTAAGAAAGTTATTGAATAATTCATTATACCCATCTATTTAACCTTCAAAAACTTTACTTTTTTTTTTCTAATAAGAATATTTTTAGCCTAAAAGCTTCCTCGTTTTTATTAAATAAAAACTAGATTCTTTGATATGATTATTTAAGAAAATTAGTTTTGTCATTTTTATATATGAATTATTAAACAAAAATTGACAAAGGAGTGAAGAGAATTAAGTCAATTATCTATGTAGCCAAGTGAAGTAGAATTTAACATTACCCTTTGTTGTATTTGTCTGCTACGAAACTGAGATTCTTTTTTCTAAAAATGTTGTATACCGAAATGTTGTATACCGAAGTAGAATATATATATATATATATATATATATATATATATATGTTATATATATATGTTCTAAATTTTGGTATAAATTGATGTATCTTATTTTTTTTTTAAAAATCAGTATATAAACTTTTATTATAAATTTATTTAATTTCAAGTTATTCATTTAACATATTATTTATATAAAGACTAACTTTATATGAAATTGTTACATTTAATATAATTCTTAAAAATTAAATTTTAATTTTTATAAAAAAATTGAGTGTTTATTCCATGTTATTAAATAAATAATTTATATTAATAAAAAATATTAAAAATGTGAGACTTGATGCTTTATATTTTTTGGACACAAGTTTAATTATCATATTTTTGGATTAATAGTATAATTTTGGTTTACATAATTACCATTAATGAATTTCTGTATTTTATTAGCTACCAATGATATTTATGAAATAGTAGACATGACTAAATATTACGTCCAATTTAATGTTTCTGTTTTAGTTAAATAAATGTGAGCAATGTTATTTTCATAGAATATTTCTGTTTTAATAAGATAGATTCATTAACCTAAATTATGTTAGAGATTTAGAACATAAGCAGATGAGGTTCTAGTGTAGTGTAAGAAATATGTCAAATATTTTAATAAATATTTAAATAATTATTTTGGATGGAAATAAATAATTTCAAAAAATAAATATTTATTTGATTCTATCATAAACTTTCAATAGATTTTTTGATATATTTATTAAAAATAAGTATTTGTTTAATTTCGTTAAATATATTAAGATTTTTTTTGAATTAGGAAAATATAAAAATATATGTTTATTTATATTCGTCAAGAAATTTTTGAAAAAATATATTAAAATATATATTTATTTAATTTTATTAGAAGGTTGTCGTAAATTTGTCAAAAATTCTTGACGATATTTTTAGTTTTCTTGTAAATTCCATTGGAAATTTCTGGGTTTTCTTATAATGTATCATCCATGACTATACTGTAGACGCGGGAATTTGTGGCTAAATATTTTATAGCCAGCTTAACCACATAATAATTATGGTTATTTAGTGGTTAAAATTAGTTTAGTGGATAGCGCACCTACCATGATATAGCCACGATGATCGTATAGTCACATTTTTAAATATTTAATCTTGGTCATTTTCCATATAGTCAAGGAATAAGGGAAATTACCAAAAAGGGACAAAATAACTACTCTATTGTTCCCTTAGAACAAAATTTAGGATCTTTGTCCTTATAGTACAAAGAATAATGAATACCCCCTTTTGTCCTTATTCTATTGAACTTTTCCTAATTAAAATGTTAATTATTTTGTAAATGTTTTTAATTAAAATTTTAACATTATCAAAGGCTCACGGTCAATACCCCCTTTAGACACCTTCAACTGCTTTAATTAAAAGAAGAAAACAAAACTTTTGCTCCCGACGGAGAAGAAGGAGGCGATATCACCGGCTCACGGTCGTTTCCGTTTTGCCGGAGAGTTCGAAGCAGGCATCACATCTCCTCGTCGTCGTCCTTTCCTCTTTACTTTCCTCTTTACTTTCGGTTTGAAGCAGTCATCACATCTCCCCGTCATCGTTGTCGGAGTTCTCTAACCTCCGATATAGCTGTTTCTCGGTCAAGAAGGGACGATTACCTACGCAATCTTCTTTGTTTCCTCTTCTTTCATCTCGATTCCCAAAACTCGAAGGTTAGGGTTTCGAAATCCCCTTTACAATTTTTCAATTGTTTTCGTTTTTGTTTATGTGCATGTAGTAGAAAGAGTTTGAATTGTTTATAACACAAATCGATTCATGTTTTTCGTTTTGATTTTTGTTTGTGGTTGAGTTGATTTTTGTTTGTGGTTGAGTTGATTGTAGTTTGTTGTTGACTTGGTTTGAAAGTAGATTTTCTTTCTTTGTCGAGTGTGTACTACTATGGTTTGAATTCAAAAATCTAATGAGTTCGACATCTAAAAGAGTTTGATTTTATATCTTGTTTGGGTTGAGATTTGTTATTCAAATTTTTGTGATTATTTTATTGACAATTTCACAATGTAAAGTCGATCATTATAGAAGTCACTGAGACTCTAATTTAGACATTACTCAATTTGGTTTTGGTGGAGACCTTAGACACTGATTTTGTTTCTTTGTCGTGTCTAATATACTGGTAAATGTGAGATGGTTATGCTTTGTATTCTGACCATTTCTGGACTTTCTTAAACGTGTGGCTAACGAGTTCAAGTATCATTTCCTGTTTTGTAGTAATGGCTTACCAGTTTCCAAAGCGGATTTGTGAAGAAGGAGTTGAGCTCCGAATTGATAAGATCAACAATACATGTAGACGTACGATGCTTGCATTGTTGAAGGATTTTCTTAAGGATGAGTATGAAGAAGTTTTGAAAGACCCTGTCTTCGGTCCGATTCTGGCAATTGTAGACAACAAACTCATTTACTCAGGGAAGATCATTCACATCTTTATATGCAAGCAGCTCAAGGTTTCCAAGCTTCACGAGTTGTGGTTTGAGTTTGCAAACAGGCCGCTAAGGTTCTCCATGCAAGAATTTCATGCTGTCACTGGGTTGAAGTTCAAAGAAGAACCAGACATAGACTTCAATAATTGGGAGGATGATAAGGGTTTCTGGAGCAAAGCGCTGAAGCAAAATAGCAATATCAACATATACATGATAAGGGACGAGCTACTTAAGGTGTGCAACCAGTGGTCATATGTGGACAGGGTGAGGTTAGTGTATCTGTGCCTTATACATGGGTTCATCGTGGCTAAGGATCCGAAAGTGTATATCCCTCAAGAATACATCCGTTTGGTGATGGATTTTGAGAAAATGAGAATGTTTCCGTGGGGACTTCGCGCTTATGACGAGCTGCTTGCTTCCATATTAAAGGCAAGGACCGATTTGCATCTGAAGAACAGCTACGTTTTGGATGGATTCTCATATGCGTTTCAGATATGGATCATGGAGGCAGTCCCAGACATTGGTACTATGGTGGCTAAGAAGTTAAAAAAAAACATTGTCAAGGTGAGGTGTAGAAATTAGGCAGGAAGTGGAAAAGTATCTTATCAAGATATCATCAGCCTAGAATCCCACTTTGACAAGGTAATTATCTTGCTACTATTAATATTGAGATCAAAATTGTCTTTGTGGTGTTGATTGTTTTGTTTTTTCATGGCAGGGAGAGTTGTTTCCATTTATATCATCAAGTGGGAAGTCGGGTGTGATTGATGATCCTGAGTTCAAAAGAGAAGATGAGAAGAAGGACGAAAGAGTTGATATGATTGTTGATATGATCAAAGCCAATCATGACTGGAGGGAATTCGTTTGGGAAGTTGAGTCTCTGCCAACAAACAATCTCTTTTCTGACGATGTTGAAGATGAAGATGTCACGGAGCCGCCTATCGTTGCAGAGAAGTCGACAGCTGCTGTCAAGAGCGCGAAGCGTAAGCGCCATGATCCTGGTGTCGAGTCTCGGAAGAGAGAACTCCTATGTCAACGAGCAGCTGAACATAACAGTGGTGTCTCCGGTGAAATGAAGACCTTTATTCAGGGGTTGTTCACCTCTTTTAAGGACATGGTGCAGAAGGAGATGCAAGAGCGTTTTGATAAGGTTGATACTGAGGTGGGTAATATCAAAGAAACAATGTCTCAGTTTATGGCTTCTTCAGATGCACTCGGGAAAACCACAGCAGCTGAGATCCCGACACCTTCAGGACCAATTGGAAAAGATCAAGACAACTCTTCACAGAGTCCGGGTCCTTCATCAACACTAATGCAAGATCAAGCTAAGTCATCACAGACTCCACGTCCTTCAGCAGCAAAAGGAAGAGCCAATGTGAGTGTGGATCCAATTGCAGTTCGTCGTAGTCCTCGAACAGTGAGAAAGGTAACAACAACATGAAGCTTTGTGAGATTATGTGTGGGTTGAGACATATGTACGTTTTTGTGTCGTTTGTAATGTACTTGGTAGGTTATCGGTTTGTAAGTTTGTGTGTGGTTTGTAATATATTTGGATTGTAGCTTATCGCAAACTTATGTATTATAAGAATGTTCACTTTTTTTAGTATTAATGCTATGGTTGGTTGTATTAACAGGATGACAGTGAAATGTTGGAGTTTTTGAAGAATCTAACAAAAACCAAGAAACATGTAGACAAGAGGAAGGGGACCCAAGAGTCTTTACAAAATGCCATGGGAGATCTTTCTCAAGCATCACATGTTAAAGGTTTCGATCCCTCACAAAGTCTCAATGACGACGAACAACCGGAATGGGTTACTCCATTATCTACGTACAAGCCTACGGACTGGATACCACCTAGTCTCAAAGATATGGAACTCCCTGAGGACCGCATGAATGACGCTGATTACAATCTAGTGTTTGTTGCTGAGGATCAATGGGCCAAAGTGACTGAGTGGTTCACAACTTCCTGGTTAGTTTATATTGTTTTTAGTGTTAAAAATATTTGATCCTTGTGTAAATGAAGCTTGCATTCCAGGGTACTGAAGCTTGGACCTACTATGTTCACAAGTGAGTTAGCAAAACGTGTCATAGGACCTACAGAGTGGCTCTTCAATAATGTGAGTTTCTAATTTGTTGCTTCTTAGTTTCTTTACATCTGTTTTCAATCTTTTTTTCTATTTTTTCAGGAAATTGATGCTATGATGTATGTATTCAGTGAGAGGACTTCTTTGCGACGATGGCGTCCAAAAAGAGTCGCGTTCATGACATGCTTGTTTAGTAATCAAATGAAAAACTCTTTCGAAGAGTTCAATAAGAACGGAAGGAAGTTCAAAGGTGGAGGAATTCTACATGAGTATACCATTGGGGAGCTTCCAGCACACGGAAGGACAAGATTAATGTGGGATCTTTATGTCGACCGCATGTATGTCCCCGTGAATGTTGGTAAGCATTGGATCGCTTTGTGCGTCGATTTTGTCACTCGTTCCATAGAGGTGTTTGACTGTGAGGGAATGAAACATCCAAGAGCGGTGGAGCCATTTGCTGTTCTCATCCCTAGAATTGTCAAAGCTACTCAGTCTTCAAGCAGTCGGACACACACGGTGAAGAAGTATAGTGTCACATACGCTCCAATGCCCTTTGTTCTAAATCGTAGTGCCACTGACTATGGAGTATATGCCTTGAAGCACATAGAATGCCATCTTCTAGGCATGGACATCTCTTTGGGGAATGATGACAACATTCGTGAGGCACGGTTAAAGATTGCTTATGATCTATGGGAAGCTGCTACTGATCCTGAGCTTATTGCGAGAATGGCACAATTCACTCCTCCAAAGACTGTTTCAAATCCTCTTATGGAGCTTGATTGAATTGATAAAACTCGTGTAGGAAGAATGTTGTCATTTGCATGTTATTGTTAGAATATTTGAAGTATTTATTATTTAACCCCTATCTATACCCTAAATGTTTATTATAATTGTACTACGTTATGATATAACCCCTATTTAAACCTTATCTATACCCTAAATGATAGTAAAAGTAGATAAATGTTTAATTTAAAATTTAGAGTTATATTAACATATAAACCCTATCTATACCCTAAATGATTATTATAATTGTACTACGTTATGATATAACCCCTATCTAAACCTTATCTATACCCTAAATGATAGTAGGTTGTGTAGGATTCATTCTCAGTGTTTTTTGCCACTGTTTCCAACCTAATTGATATTGTATTGCTCTGTGATTCAAGTTACACTGTCAACGATTGATAAATGTCTTGATCTCTCTCTTTGCTTCTAGCATGACAATAAATGGTAAGACTAAAGCAGATGAGACAAAACGAAACACATAGTTCTTTATTTTCTTTGTGATTAATAAAAAAAACAAATACTTGCATACCCGGAGAATCGAACCCAGGTTTAGAGGGAGAAATTAGAGGTAGTTTACCAGCAGAGTCATTGTCATTCATTGTTAATGCTCTCATACTATAAATATAGATACGAGTTGTGTTACTTTTTAAAATACAAAACATCGACGAGAAGATAAACAAAAGAACTACTCTTGCACGAACAAAACACATAGTCTTCTAAACAAGCATAAACGAGACAAAACGAAACATATAGTCTTCAAAACGAAACACATAGTCTTCAAAACAAAAGTTGCATAAACGAGACAAAACGAAACACATAGTCTTCAAAAAGAAAAGTTTCATAAACCGAGAAACCATGAACAAAACAATATAGTTTCCTATATTGGTGTATCACATCTTCTTCTATTGTGTCCTTGAAGTCCACATCTACTGCATTTCCGAGCTTTAGAGCCTTGTGTTCCCTGTGATGAACAAATCTTATCTTCAGCTGTCTCGTGTCGGCGTTTCTTTTTCCTACCTGCACCTCGTCTACTCTCGGGAGTAAGTACTTTTGACTGTTCCACATCAGGAGGAACAATCCATGCATCTTCAGGGACAGAAATAGGATTTATGCTTTCTGCATAAGCCGAGTTCCATGTCGCCGTAGTGTACATGTCATCAGTGAGAGTGTGTGGTCTTCTTCCAACACTGATGCTGGCTTTTATGGCGTGTCTGCAAGGGATTTTCATCAGATCAAATTTCCCACAAGTACATGTGCGTCTGACCAAGTCAACCATGTAGTCAATAACATCACCCCGAACCAAAAACGTCTCATCGCTAACTGGGAAGACCTTAAACCTTTTACCTTTCTCAATCCGTCTATCAATCTTCTTCTCAACAGCAATGGTCAGTGGCTTGGAGTGCTTAGAACTTAGATTTCTACGATTGAAAAACCACCGAGTCATCATTTCCCTAATGCTGTCCAATAAAGGTATTATTGGAAACTATCTAGGCGTTCTCAAAGCAGAATTTATTGACTCCGCTGGGTTTGTAGTCTTAATATCATACTTGTATCCAAGAAATTCACAACGAGCCCACTTCCTGACATCGGCTAGTATGAGATAAGTTCCAATGTCAGGATTAATAGAGTAAACAGCAGCGAATATCTTACGAAAATCAGCAGCTCGATAAGCTTTAGATGCATTTGCAACCAAACCAGCCACACCTTTCCCACTAGTATTTATTACAACATTATTCAGCAAGTGATGAATGCAAATTCCATGATGAGATTGCGGGTATACTGCCTCAATAGCTTTATTAATTGAGGTACACCTATCAGACACAAAAGATAATCTATCGTCGTCAGCAATAACCACATTAAGTTGTCTCATAAACCAATCCCAAGCAAGGTCGTTCTCTGAGTCGACAACTCCGAATGCAATAGGATATAAATTCGAGTTTCCATCTAATGCAGTAGCAACCAGCAATACACCTTTGTATTTGCTCTTTAAAAACGTCCCATCCACGACAATGACTTTCCGAATTGCATCATAGAAACCGCGCAGACTCTGACCAAACGAGATGAACAGAAATTTGAATCTCCCTTTCGAATCCGTTTCATAAGCCGTGTGTGACCCTGGATTAGCTTCCTTCATCATGTGCAAGTATTTGGGAATTTTTTCATAACCTTTCTCGGGAATACCTTTCACTGCGTTGATTGCAAATTCCCTTGCATCCCATGCCAAAGAATACGATATCTCAACTCCATGATCGTTACGCATATACTCGATTATATCATTGGATTTCGGGCCTTCTTTAGAAGTCTCAAACTTATGCATAATCAGAGTACCGACAGTTTTGGCTGAATCTGAACGAACAGAACCGTCCCTTCTCGATGGTGCACATGAATGATCAGGTACATACTTTTTGATGATGAAATACGATGAACCTATTAAACCCTCTGCTCGAACGCACCAGCTGCAATCATCATCTGAGCAACAAATGTACCACACTTTTTTATCCGATTTCACAACCTTATAGTCGAAATTATGTTTCATAGCACATATTTCGAATGTTGCCTTCAAAAGTGTTTTGGAACTAAAATGTTGATCCTTCTTCGCGACATCCGCCAAACAAAAGCGAACACCATCTCTGTTGCTATTCTCTATTTCTCACTTGTTGTCGTGATCGATGTCATCTACATCAACATCTTCTTTAAAATCCATATCAACTGAATCGTCAATATCGATAGGCTCTTCGTCGCTGTTAGAGTCAGCCGCTTCTTCATTCAAGTCAAAATCGCCTCTGCTATTGTTTTTCTCCACCTTAGATTGAATACTCACACACAACCGCGTCGAAACTTTCTTCTTCACATAACTAAGAAATTTTCTAATTTGCCGATCATTGGTGATGAAGACCGGAGGCGAGTCAATGCTATTGATCAAATCGGAAGGCAAGTAGCTGAGCTCCATATTGACCATGTTTACATCAATTTCGAAGTCTTCACACACCATAAACTTTACGTTTTCGAAGCTTAAACTTGTGTCCAAAGTAAGTAACCTCCCTCCTTTTGCTTCATCGACAAGAAACTCCCATCCACTGTGTATTGACGATTTCCACAAACCACATGAAGCGTAGATGTGAATCTTCATATTTTTTGTGGCAAAGAGAATTGAAAGAAGAAGAAAAGATGAAAAACACACACGATGAATCCCTAAATCGTGTGAGAAGAGGAGGTTTTCAATTTTTTTTGGAAGAAAACTTAAAAAGGAAATTAAAATATTAAAAAGATTTACAGAATATTACATAACCGTTTTTGGCTAGATTTTCGGATCTTGTTTATATTTTTTCCAGAACTTACATTCTACCACTTTAGAAGGGAGACGAAGAACTAGGATATGGTATACGACGATTGTAGATAGAAAAACAATGTCAAGAATCCACTTCCTACCGAGCTAGATAAATGTTTATCTCTACGACTTACAGTCAACCAAAACCATAGATTACAGAGACTTCGGTAGATTATATATTCTGAGCTCGTAGTTATATATGTTTTTGATATATTGCGCATCCTAAGCCGTTTAGAACACTGTCTTTCTGTTAGATTACATATTCTACATCTCCGTAGATGGTAGATCGTAGATACTAACACATTTACTCCATTTTTAAATTTACAATTTAAAAATATTTTATAAACAAAAATATTTTTCTTATATGAACATGCTTATCTACATCAAGTTTACTATTTTTCCATAATTTTTTACCTTGTAAAAAAAATAATATGAATTTTCAAAGACAAAAAGGTAGTGAAGGTCCAAACATGCCAAAAATTGATTTTGTTCTAAGGGGACAATAGAGTAGTTATTTTGTCCCTTTTTGGCAATTTCCCCCAAGGAATATTATGTAAGTAACGAAAAGTTGGTGGCTATAGAATTTTCTTTTAGTAGGGGAGATTTTTCTGCCCAATAGGTTTTGGTAACATTCTCCCAATAGTTTGAGAGAGAGAAACAAAGCAAAGATCCACACGGCCAAAAGACTGTAAAACAGATAAAATTAGACTGTGACAAGGTGATAGGTACAAGAAGGTTTATTATCGAAGGAGGAAGAGAGATGAAAGGAAAGAAGGAACGGAGGCAGTAACTCTGGCCTCGGAAGAGTAGAAATAAGGGGGAGCCGTTGGAAGCTTTGGAAGTAAAGAGAGGGTTTCAAGTATACGAATAAAGGGAGGATGAAGTGAAAGCTTCTATTTCATTTAGAGTCTTTTCTGTTACAATCTTATAATAACACCTGGCTATTATGCTGAGAGTCTATGCTTGTATTTGTTCTGAAATAGACGCTATGAGTCTCTCTCTCCTTCGCCATGAGGACGATGACGAGTGATCAATCGAGATGAGATTGATTCACGAGTTGTACTTACAAGCTTGATTCAATAAGATTCTTACTTCGTTTGCTCTATTTCGCTAGGATAATCAAAATCTATCACTGGTGCGGAGAAATTTGATCGAGTCCAACGCGAGCTGCAACTATGGCGGATTCAAGATCGGAAGCTGATTTGGAGGTATCGCCGAACTCAACGGCACCAAGGCTAACGAGTTTGCGAAACCTGGAGGATGAAATCGAGTTCATGAGGATTGGATGCGATAAACTAGCTCGATCGGATAGAGCTACCTCCAATCGACTTGGTTCGCTGGAGAAACAAGTGACGGCGATCGGTTCAGAGTCGAGTCTTCGCTTATCTGCTTTGGAGAGCCAGATGAGATCTATTGCAGAAGTCTTAACAAGAATCGAAGCAAACGCAGTCATACAACAACGACCAGGGAAAGAAATTTCGTCTCCATCCGAGAGTCCTCCGATTCAGGTATCAGATGATTCTCAACCACCGGAACAAACTCAACTAGGTTATCGGGGAATCAATAGTACTTTAGCAAACAGAGAAAACATGTTAAAAAGATAGATATGCCTGTGTTTGTTGGTCCCTTGCCTTTTGACTGGATTTCCGGGGCTGAGAGGTTCTTTCGTATTGGGAGATATAATGAGGAAGAAAAACTGCATATCGTGTCACTATGTTTGGAAGGACCAGTACTGAATTGGTTTAATGGGGAGATGTGTATTGAGCCGTTCCAGAGCTGGCAACAGTTCACAGAGAGGATGCTCGACAGGTTCACAGGTCCTATTGATAATGATCCGGCAGCACGGTTATTTTGTTTGCAACAAGAAGGAGACATTGTGGAATATGTTAATGAGTTCGAAGCTTTGAGGAATCAAGTTAAAGGCATTGGTGAGAAGAACTTAATCAAAGTGTTCTACAATGGATTGAAACCGGAAATGAAAGAAGTGATTAGGATGAAAGAACCGGTGGGATTAACTAACCACAAATTAGCAGTGCTGAAGATGCAGAGTACTACTTTTTGTAAGGTGATCGGTTCTGCTTCAAGAGGCGAAGGGCAGAAGAGTTTTCAACATCAACAAAAACTACGATCTACTACAGTGAGTCAGAGACTAGGTGTTGAGACGGGACCTAATAAAGAAAACAATACACAACAAAGACCTAACGTGAGACCAAGACAACAATATTCTGATGTGGAGCTAGACCGCATGAGAAAAGAGAAGATCTGCTTCAAATGCCAAGCACCTTGGTCTCCAGCTCATAAAATGGAATGCCCCAATATAATGCTACGCGTTCTCACGGTGATAAACGGTTTAGAACTGGAGGTTGTTGACACAACCGGGGAAGTAGAAGTACAAGAGACACGGAATCTTCAAGTTCTACACACGTTATCACTAAACTCTTTCTTGGGCATTGACTCTCCGAAGACTACGAAGATGAGAGGTTATTTTAACGATACAGAGGTGATAGTCATGCTCGACAGCGGAGCATCTCACAACTTCATCTCACCTGAAGTTGTGAACAAGCTGCGATTGAAAGTTTATGCAGATAGCAGCTTGGACGTGTTGTTGGGAAATGGTGTAACTGTGAACGCATTGGGGGTTTGCAGATCAGTTACATTCATGCTAAATCACACCAACTTCACAAGTGACTTCATCTCTCTTGAACTAGGGAATGTAGATATGATACTAGGTATTCAATGGCTTGAAACATTAGGCAAATGCGAAGTTGATTGGAAGGAGCATATACTTTCATTTGTCTATAAGGAGAACAAAGTG
The DNA here is from genome assembly GCA_905132765.1 of Moricandia arvensis. Classification (NCBI taxonomy): domain Eukaryota; kingdom Viridiplantae; phylum Streptophyta; class Magnoliopsida; order Brassicales; family Brassicaceae; genus Moricandia; species Moricandia arvensis. The sequence continues at coordinate 106,314 of CAJHQP010000805.1, read as the reverse complement.
ACTTTGGTAGGAGAGAAGGCTCTACACTGCACTAAGTTCTCCTTCAAGTCATTGAAACCAGTCAATACAAGTGGTAAGATAGGAAGAGAAGCGCTTCTTGCCACTTCTATAGCAACATCTCCATTTCCAAAAGTTCGTATTCAGCTCTCTGAGATACTCCAGTCGTTTGCTGATGTGTTTGCTATTCCAACTACATTACCACCGTTTAGGGGTAAGGAACACGCGATTAGCTTACGACCAGGAATCTCTGCAGTCTCTGTTCGCCCCTACCGTTATCCGCACGCAAGTAAAATTGCTATGGAACAGATGGTGAATGACATGTTACTCTCTGGGATCATACGCCCGAGTACGAGTCCATTCTCCAGCCCTGTCCTATTAGTTAAGAAGAAGGATGGCTCGCTACGTTTCTGTGTGGATTATAGGGCTTTGAACAGAGTTACTATACTGGATAAATATCCTATTCCAGTCATCGATCAGTTGCTGGATGAGCTCTATGGTGCTTCAGTCTTCTCAAAGTTGGATCTTCGTTCCGGGTATCACCAAATTAGGATGGTTGAATCGGACATTCCCAAGACTGCATTTCTAACCATTGAGGGTCATTACGAATTCTTGGTCATGCCTTTTGGCCTCACCAACGCTCCAGCAACTTTCCAAGCATTGATGAATCAAATTTTTAAACCATTTCTTCGCAAGTTTGTTCTGGTATTCTTTGATGACATCTTGATCTATAGCCAAGACGTTACTAGTCATTTGGCACACCTCAACGCGGTCTTTCAGGTACTACGACAGCAACAACTATTTGCTAATCAAAAAAATGCACGTTTGGTGTTAACACGGTCGAATATTTGGGTCACATGATCTCTAAGGAAGGAGTGGCTACTGATGCTTCTAAAACAGAGGCAATGAACGTGTGGCCTATTCCCAAAACAGTCAAACAGCTCCGTGGGTTCTTGGGATTAACGGGATACTACAGACGTTTTATAAAGGATTATGGTACCATTGCTAGACCGTTAATGCAAATGTTGAAGAAGGATCAATTCGGATGGTCAACAGAGGCTCAAGAAGCTTTTGAACGATTAAAATCAGTGATGATTACAGCACCAGTTTTAGCCTTACCGGATTTCCAACAAGTATTCGTGGTTGAGTCAGATGCTTCAGGCTATGGATTAGGAGCAGTGTTAATGCAGAACAAGAGACCTATTGCATTCTTCAGTCATGCATTAAGAGCACGAGAGCAACTCAAACCGGCTTATGAAAGGGAATTGATGGCTATTGTGTTAGCAGTAAGAAAATGGAAGCATTATCTTATTGGCAGGAAGTTTCACGTCCACACGGATCAGAGGAGTTTGAAGTTTCTGTTGGAACAAAAGGAAGTAAACTTGGAATATCAGAAGTGGTTAACCAAGCTTTTGGGTTTCGACTTTGACATTTTTTACAAACCAGGGAGCGAAAACAAAGTGGCAGACGGATTATCTCGAAGCATGTCTATCTCGTTTTTACTGCTATCATTGACAGTGGACGATCTTTTCAAAGAAATTAAGGAGGATGCAGGTATTCAGGAGCTGATCAAGAGGGTACAGAACGGAGAGTTAGTATCCTCCAAATACACTGTGGTGGAGGACAAGTTATGGTCTAAAGGTCGATTGGTCATTCCTAAATCGTCGAAGTTTATCTCTGTAATATTGATGGAAGGTCATGACAGTAAGCTAGGAGGTCACTCGGGTGTTCTAAAGACATTGAAGCGAGTACAACGGTCTTTCTATTGGGACGGAATGTACAAGCATATTCAACGATACGTAGCTTCTTGTGGAGTTTGCCAAACACATAAACACTCTACACTATCTCCCGCTGGGTTGCTTCAACCATTGCCGATTCCGGAGTTGATTTGGGAGGACATCACGATGGATTTTGTGGAAGGTCTGCCTAATTCGAATGGATACAATGTTATTCTGGTTGTAATCGATCGACTCAGAAAGTACGCACATTTTCTCAGTCTCAAACACCCGTTTACAGCGTTAGACGTGGCTAAGAAGTTCATTGGAGAGGTGGTTAAGTTACATGGGTTTCCCAAGAGCATAGTATCTGATCGTGACAGGATATTCTTGAGCTCTTTTTGGTCGGAAGTGTTTCGTCTGGCAGGAACCACTCTGAAGTATAGTACTTCTTTTCACCCTCAAACAGATGGTCAATCGGAAGTGTTGAATCGGTGTTTAGAGACATATCTTCGGTGTTTTTCATCCACTCATCCACGTATGTGGAACTCTTATTTGGCTTGGGCAGAATTGTGGTATAATACCACATATCACAAATCACTTCAGACTACCCCTTTCAAGGTCGTCTACGGACGTGATCCTCCTCCGATCCTGCGGTTTGAACCCGGTTCAACAACGAACTTTGAGTTGGAACAGGCATTGAAGGATAGGTATGATATGTTGAAGTCACTAAAGAAGAACCTGATTCGTGCTCAAGAGATTATGAAAAACCAGGCCGATAAATCAAGACGTGATGTGGAGTTCGAAGTTGGGACGATGGTATACCTCAAACTCCAACCTTACCGTCAGAAAAGTATGGGCAGGCGTTTTTGTCAGAAATTAGCAGCAAAATTTTACGGGCCTTACAAGGTGTTAGCTCGAGTGGGTCAGACTGCTTACAAGTTACAACTACGAAGCTCGTATGCATCCGGTGTTCCATATTTCGCAGTTGAAGGCGGCTTTGGGGAAACAGGAGCAGAGTTCTGTGTTACCACCGGGTTGTATCGTTGATAGTGATGTCCCTGTGGTACCAGAGGAGATAGTCTCCTCACGATATGGGCCGAAAGGTGACTTGGAGTTGTTGGTGAGATGGGTGGGGAAATCTTCTTTGGAAGACTCCTGGATGGATTATATGGAATTTACATCATGTTTTCCAGATTACCAGCTTGAGGGCAAGCTGAATCTCGATGGGGGAAGTATTGATAGGTACAAGAAGGTTTATTATCGAAGAAGGAAGAGAGATGAAAGGAAAGAAGGAACGGAGGCAATAACTCTGGCCTCGGAAGAGTAGAAATAAGGGGGAGCCGTTGGAAGCTTTGGAAGTAAAGAGAGGGTTTCAAGTATACGAATAAAGGGAGGATGAAGTGAAAGCTTCTATTTCATTTAGAGTCTTTTCTGTTACAATCTTATAATAACACCTGGCTATTATGCTGAGAGTCTATGCTTGTATTTGGACTGAAGTAGACGCTATGAGTCTCTCTCTCTCGTTCGCCATGAGGACGATGACGAGTGATCAATCGAGATGAGATTGATTCACGAGTTGTACTTACAAGCTTGATTCAATAAGATTCTTACTTCGTTTGCTCTATTTCGCTAGGATAATCAAAATCTATCACAAAGTTTATTTTTTTTCTTTTCTTAGAGATGTTGTATAGTTGTTGTTTCTTCTCTAGATTCAGTTGTCGTTAGATGCTTCATGGTACTTCTCTAACCATTGTTCCACCCAAAGAAGAGAAAAGGTGTTTTTTCACATCTTTGCCGGAAACTTAATCATTGTAAATAATCTCTCCTAACATAGATCGAACCCAAGCAGCGGGAGGCTATTCTCAACATTGGTTCTACCCAAAGAAGAAGATTTGGATGAACATCTCTGACTAGTCTCCAATCAAGAGAGATAACTCAGCGTTTGTTATGTTTCAGGTTTGATTGAGAGATTAAAAAAGTTAATGATAATGATATTAGCTTCCTCAGTTTTATCAAAAACATAAAGCTGCACGCGCAAATATAGAGACTGCAGTTTTGTGTTACCTTTTGGTAAACATAAGCAGGTGGGTTTCTTGTGTCGGGCATGAAAGCTGTCAAGAAGACAATACCAGCGATCTTGCACGGGAACATGTCAGCAGCAAGCGCAGCACATAATCCTCCCATGCTATGAGCAACAAGAATCACCTTTTGATCATCAAAGCAAAGCGAGCTCAGATACTCAAGCAACGGTTTGCAGTAATCCTTTAAAGTCTGAATCTCTTCCAAGCTGGTCATGTTTATGCCCGACGCAGCCAGATCCACTACTGTCACACAGTGACCTGCAGCCTCCAGCTGCGTTTTCAATTTGGACCAAGTCCATGCGCCGTGGCAGATCCCATGGACGAGCACAAACCGCTTCTTGTACTTGGTACTTTCCATTGTATTCTTTAACTGTCTGCATGTTGGGTCAACACTTATATAGACGAGTTCTCATGGTCATTCAGAACATCAGCATCAGATAATTCTTCACAAATCTGTCAACCTTATAATAATTTTAAAACGGAAAAGAAAGAAAGCGAAAGAGAAAGAGAAAGTGGGAGAAACGTAAGAAACTCTTAAACTTTATCAAACAAAAAAAAATCGTAAGAAAGTCATGACCCAAAAGCCACATCACCTTTTGAATAGTTTTATTTTATACTTATAACTTAACTATTAATACTGATAAAAAAAAAACTTAACTATTAATATACTTAAATACATGTGATACCCATTAACAACTATGCTAATAGTGATGTTCTTTATTACTTGAAGCTTGCAGAACATTGGCAGGATAATTATCCAACATCTAGTTGATATTCTTTTGTAAGTGTTTTGTCCGAAAAGTTCTTTACCCTTGATAATTTGTTGATGAACAATGTTCCGAGCCTCTTTATAAGTAGTCCAAGCTCAATATCATAAATCAATATTACCATATACATGTTTGTTATCAATTTATCATGATGATGATTATATATTGAGTTATCTTAATAGGAGAGAGTTAGTAGAGAGCGTACTTCATGAACTCTGGAGGACGTAGACAGGCAGGAATTGTCCGAGTTGTACAGTTCGAGCTCAGAGCCCAACCAAGCTTCTCGTGGCGTCTCTTATTCAAACTTTTCGTAATCATAGAGTTAAAGATTTTAAAAAGTAAGGTCTTGGGTTCGAGAAACGCCAAGACCATCAATAACCTACTTAAGGAATATGTGAATGCTTATAGGTGAGATATTAAGGTCGGTGCCCTACAGGGCTATAAGTCAAAGTCCGTAGGACGGATTGTCACAGATTTGTTCCCAGTGATCACTATCTCACCTTCGAAAATGGTTCTACTAGCAGATATTTTCTTAACTGACACCACTTCCATGGCTTTCATGTAAGCTACCAAGGCATCGATTCCCATGTTTCTTTAGTTCCTAGATGGGAATATAATGAGATATGAACAATCCACTCCTAACAAAATGACATTCGATTAAATACTAAGATTTACCCCCCCACAAACTGCTACATCAGGTTAGGGATCCTACCCCTAAAACTGGAATAATAATGCCTCAAAGACCGTCATCTTCTCCACTCTGTAGTCAGAAGCGTGTTCTGACGGCCCTTGAACACGCAAGATAACTAAAACAAGAATATAATATATTTCCCTCCAACTGCTTATATCAACTTCCTTAATCACCGAGAGAGGCCCCACCATTGGAAGCATCTCAATATAATAAGCTATTGGTTTCTGGTTATTAACATCAATATTAGGTCGACCGAAGGTTCTGATGAACTGTCAGATCCTGAGACAGCATTGTTTTTTCTTTAATTTGGCCCTATCGTCTAATGAGGGAGGAAGGATAGGTGTTCGTCTCGCCATGTCAATTTACCCCTGGTCAGAGTATCAAAGACCAAAAATCAAAGAATGACGGATTGAGGAGATAAAGAGGATGATGAGAGCTACAACAATCAAAGAAAAACATAGAAAATATGAGAAAAAGGAAAGAGAATATAAGGAAGTAAAAAAATTGTTACCCTTTATCGAAGAAGTCAACTATGCGAAAGGAGATCTCCCCAGATCCGGAAATCGAAGACTTAATTCATAATTATTTGAACCTGCTCCTTTATGAAATCAAGGATTTGATTTTCAAACTAGCTTAAAATATATCTCTTGAAAAGAAGGAAATAAAATTACCATGGTATTCAAGCATAAAATCTGGAATCCTCCAGCAAGGAAACTCCTTACGCCAAGTCCTAACTCTGAATTCGAACTAGAGGTCCTTGCTTTCGAGCAAGGCAGAAAACCTATAGCATAATATGACAAAACTATGCGGTCTACGTCACCTGGACAATATATATACCCATTGTAGCATCCTACTACTCCTGGCTTCAGCCAGGATCTGTCGACTAAAACATGGAATTAAAGTACCTATTGGAGTACATCGACAATCCTTCTACCTGATCCGGCTATGCTCATTTGAATTAGACTACTACAATGCTACGTCCCACTAAGGCCTAGCACTAAAATGTGGATTTTGTTGGCCACTAAATTACGCGTTCGAGATCATGAATCCTATGTTATCGCATGGTCTCATACGGCCTCGTGCCTAACTCATCTAAGGAACGACAAATATCCTTCGACTACTTGCGACTAAATATCTATTTTTGGTATCATACATGGTCCAAGCCAGATAACCATACAAGGCATTAAAGAAACGACGTCTTACTCATGATAGACAACCTTAGAATGAACGACTCCGTCAACTAAAGTGTATATGTTATCTTCCGACTTCACATATGAAATCGAAAGATAAAAGGAAAACTGTTGGGAATAAATAATTCAGAATGTTAATACTCATGTTTCCGAGCATGGGGCTGGTCTTCAATTCATGCCTAGATAAATCCGGGCTCCAGATCCGGGTCAATTTCTGTCTCCGAGTAAAATGGAAAATTTCTACTAAAGGGGATTCTTCTGAATAATAGACTATGGAATGATTTATCTTAACTTCCAACTACGAACAACCTATATAAAGGAAACCCAAACCATAGCAAGGATCGACTATTCTAAACTTTGACTATAGAATTAGACGGCTAGAATTAGGGGTCCTAATCCTAACCGTTGTAGTCTCGACTCTAAAAATCAATAAAACATTACTTTTGATCATTAATCTTGCTTGTTACTGCTTACTTCATCTTTCCATAGCATCAATAATGAGCCTGCACAAATTTACCATAACATTCATATAATAAATGTTACTAAATTTTATAATAAAATTTTTAAATATCATCTAATTTGGAATACTTGTTCTGCTGAAACATCAAATACTAAAACATGGAAAGAGTATTATTTTTAAGATTTTTTTTTGAAATAAAGAGGTTCATGTGAAATTTTAAAAATAATTTAGTTATATTGTCACCAAATAAATTTATTTTTTTGGTCATTTTTCAGAAAAAAACTTTAAAATTAATTTTATATAGAGTATTTATTAGGATTTTTTCCTAATATTGTAAAACCAGTAAACAATTTTTTTGAACTTCTCCATATTAACACTTTAACGGTGGCAAAGGTAAACCCCTACCGATCAAAAACCTGAACACACATAGAAAATATGAACAGAAAATTGCAATAATATTTTTAAAATATTAGTATAATTTATCTGTTATAATTTTAAGTGAATTTTATTTTGAAACCAAGTATGAAAATATATGTTTTAAGCTTCTCAAATAATATATAGAAGATACTTGCCCATATTGTTTTTATATGAAACTTTTATATGACGATAGAATTTCATCACAAACAAATTTAATTTTGGTGGTATCCATAACTTATAAAACAAACTCAGAAATTTGAAAAGGATACATTATTATTCAAATGCAACAAACCCTTATTTGTATCAAATCCAATACATTTTCATGAAAGATTATTTAAACAAATTTGTCAGCGATTTCCATGAAGTGATCACAGAGTTGCTGAGGCTTGCAGAACATTGGCATGTGATCTGTCTCGGCCATCTCCATCACTATATTCACTGGAAAGTTATCAATCATCCATCTTTGGAATGCTTCAGGTATGCCTTTGTCCTCTTTGCACACTATGTAAGCCCGAGGAACATTACCATACCCTTTATCTGAGAAGTTTTTCATCTTCGATAAGTCGCTCACAAACAGAGATCCAGGTCTCTTTAAAAGCAATCCCAATTCAAGATCCTAAATCAATATTACATTCATCACCAGAGCCAAAATTAAGTTAAAATCAAATTTATCCGTTCAGTAGTCCGACTACTTAAAAAAAATTCTGGTTTACATATTATTTTTTCTTGTGTTTTACTCATATACTATTACAAAATATTTCCTAATAAATCATCCATCCGTCTATTACTCTATATACAATTAGTTATAAATTTATTTTTTGACAAATGACCAAAACAATAAACGATTTTGGTGAAAACTATTTTTTTTTTTGGTTTACATGTGTTTTTGTCATTGCCACCAATCTACTATCTTTTACATTTTTCATATAGTTTTATTTTAGTTAACGCAAATGTAGAACTTTTATGATAATATGTTATTTTATATTCAACAGATTTTTTTATGAAATGTATCCAAATCTTAAAGTCTTAATAGATCATATTTGAATTTCATATAATATATTTTTATTTTCTTCTAGTGCAATACTACAACTACAATAACTGCAAGGTCCCAAAGTCAAAAGTTATAGAAGATATATTTGAATATTCATATTTTTGTACTCCAATTTAGCTTTTTTATCATCTAACTTAAATATTGACCCATGACTCAAATCATTCAAGTTTGATTTTCAATTTTTTTACTGATAGAGTGATAGGTAATAAATTCAAAACACATAGATAAGTACCATGTGATATATGACGATTTACTAAATTACCTCAACTGGAGAGAGCTGATACAGACCAAGCTTCATGAACTCAGAGCTGAAGAACATACTCAGCCCGGAATTGTCTGAGCCGTATGGTTTGAACTCGGTGCCCATCCATGCTTCTTGTGCCATGTTGCTTCCAAACTTTTACGTCATTACATTACAAAAAGTCAAAAACTCAGATATATTTTTCAGAGTTAACTACAGCAAATACATCAATTTAAAACCAAAAGTGAAAGAGATCTAAAATAATCAATTTAGAATCCATGTAAGTTAATGGACTAATTTAACATTGTATCAGATTTCGGTAGATATCAACATTCATTGGACGTTTGTATTTTAAGACGTAAAGAATGGAAAAAAAAGTCATTGGACTTTTCTTGTGTGCTTGAGACGTAAGAAAGAAAGAAAATATTTTACAAATAAAGAATGTAGAAATTCATTGAACTTGTTGTGTCTTTGAGGCGTTAGAAAGAAAGAAAAAAAAATCGTTGGATTTTTTGTGTGTTTGAGTTGTGACCTTATTAGAGCAGCATTATACCTAGGAACTCTTAAAGGGCTCTTAATTTTTTTTTCTTTATTTTTTGCCTTTAAAAAAAAAAAATTAAAAGTTGCACCAATCGCGAGCCGCCACGTGTCAGTGGAACCCGTAAACAATGCAAAATCCCTCAACATACGTCTCCTATTTAGTGTACTTAAGAGACTGTTTTTTTTTTTAAAATGGATCATCCCCTTCTAAGAGACCCTCTAAAAAGAGGAATAATGGTGCTCTTATACCTAGGAACTCTTAAAGGGCTCTTAATTTTTTTTTTTGTCTCATTTTCAAAAAGATAATGAATTAATCGCGTACCGTCATGTGTTAGTAAAACCCGCAAATAGTTTAAAAATTCTCTAAAAGTGTCTCTTGCACAAGAGATGGAATAGGTGAGTTTTAAGATGTGGGCCCCACTTCTTAAGATGTTCTTAGAAAGAGTTGACAAAAGAGACCTTAGAAAGAAGAATAAAAAACAATTCATTAGACTTTTTGTGTGTTAGATAGATACGTCAAAGAAAGAGAAAGAAAAAAACAAAACCATTGGACGCAATTGTTTTGAGACGTTAGAAAGAAAAATTCATTGGACACACCTAGACATTAAATTCCAATATATATCGTATGTAGATGTAGTCATGTAGACCACAATGTTTTCTAATAGTAGTTTCCAAAAGGAAATCTTTCTATCATTCTCTGAGTATTCTTTGTTTTTATTCTCCCTTATTACGAAAAATTTTGGTTACAAAACTTGTTTAATTAGTTTATATACAAAATAATTGTCGGCACTAACGCCTTCAAAATCTTGTAGAGAGTAATATACTTAACATAATCGTTTAGAAACCTATTATTGACTATAAACCAACCACGTGATGATGGTACATTGACAAACGAACTTTAGATTGATAAATTCCATTATATTTATGCGGATATGATTCTACTACTTAGGGACCATTTGAATATTTAGAAAATATATCTATCACTAGGATGTATTCTCATTTAGGGATTAGTCTATTTCAATGGTTTGAGATACCGAAAATAATTAAAAACTATTGACTATAAAGTAATATATAAACCTGAATATATATGTTCTCATTTAATCTATAACCGGCAACTAAAAGTAGATAAATAATCAAGTGCGTATAAACAAAAGTTTCAAAAGTATATTTGAGATATTGGATTTGATTAGCAACGTGAAAGAGGAAATTAGGGTAAGTTGAAGTAAAAATAAAAAGAAAAACATGTTGCTTTTTGTATTTTTCATTTTACTCTTGTTTTTGTGAAGTAAAACAAAAGGTGGAAACAGCAAATACAAATTCGTTTATAGATAAACGAAAAAAACGTTTTCATTTTTTTCATCTTGATTGGATGTAGTTAAGTGAAACTGAGAGTAAATATTTTTATTCTATTTTTTGTTACTCTAATTATACCATCCAATCACACTGATTATGTAAGAAATCTACCTTATTCGTACTAGATTAGTAGTATTTTGGGTTCCTTTGCAAATGTTTGATTCTTGGACTGATCATGACTCTATTCCTACAGTTCAAACTTCAACTCAACAAGACCTATTAAAAATAATCATATAAAGCATCGATTGCTAAAGAAAAACGTTTGCGATCAGCATGAACCTTTAACTTTTCTTGATACTTAAACGTAAGAAAATATTAATTTTCTTGATATGCGATCATCATTTAAAATATAAAAACTATACCTTCTCCAAGACGAAGGATGGTGAGTGTTTAGTATCGGGCATGAAAGCAGTCAAGAACACAGAGACAGATATCTTGTCGGGAAACTTATCCGTAGCGATGGCTAAACTCAAGCCTCCAAAGCTATGACCAACGAGCACAACTTTCTCATCATTTGGTAATGACTTTAGGAGATTCAGTAGCGGCTCAGAATATTGTTCACATGTGGAGATGTCAGTGATCGACCTTGTGTCTATACCGGAGGCAGCTAAGTTTAAGGCGGTTACTTGGTGGCCCGCCGCCTCGAGCAGCGGCTTAACCTTGTACCAGCACCATGCACCGTGGCACGAACCATGTACTAGCACAAAATGTTGTTTTTTCTTATTTTCACTCATTCTTACGACTTTTGATATTGTCTTACTCACACCCACACCCACACCCACACCCACAACAAATATAAATAGAAAGATTTTATAAGTAGATGTTTGTTGAAATTATTAAATAAAGGTCGATTCGGTAAGGAGGATCGTGGTGATTGCTACTCACGATAAAATCATTTAACTTTTAGTTTATCCCCAACCAATAAAACATATATATATATATATATATATATATATATGTGTGTGTGTGTGTGTATATATATATATATGTGTGTGTGTGATTCTCTGTATGTGGAATGAAATGACCAAATCAGAACAGACCAAATTAAAGTTGAATATTTTGATAAAGTTGATTAGAAACCAAAATAAAAATCAGAAAGACAATATACGAAATATTATTATTTTCTTGACGCAATTCCTGCTGTTTAAATGTACACTCTTCATATTCTGAAGGAATTAAACATAAAGCCATCTCCATTAGGAGTTTTAAAGGAGTTTATGGGCTGGGGTTCATAAGAATTTTTTGCAAAAATAAATTAAAAAATTACTCCATATCCGTGAACCGGCTCTCCAGAGTGATCCCGTATGAGACGGGTTCACGCCATGTGTCTCCCCCTATTGGCAACGCTTATCGCGCGTAGAAGTTCCGAATCACGGATTCGCGAAGATTGGTTTCATTTTCTCTCTAATCTGAAAACCTAGGGTTTGTGTCTCTGAAGCCGATTTGAAATGCGAAGCCGACCGCCGGTCTATTTCTCCATCGAATCGACGAGTTCCCGCCTCCTACTCCAGATCAGGTTAGTATCCACTAGAATCACCGTTGAATAGAACCGATATTTGGCCTCGAGCGATATGGGGATTCGAAATCCATTTGGGGGTTTTGAGTTACGGTTGTAAATCGAAGAAGGGGGTTTCGATTTATGGTTGGAAATTGAAATGCGGGTTTGTTTTAGGTTTTGTTTCATCGTGGTTATAGGGTTGGTTATAGGGTATGTTTTCATCATTATGTATCGTAATGTACATATGGATAAGGAAGAGAGAAGAGACATAAAGAGGCAAAAGGAAAACCTAAACATGCTTCAATATGTGGCTGATTCGGAATATGGGATTCTGAGTAGGTGTCCGTGTGGTGGTGGAATCATCAACGAGATTGGTGTGAAGGATGAGTACGACACTCAGCCTGGGAAGCGGTTCTTCACTTACAAGAACTACGAGGTAAGTCTCAATTATCTTATTGATTAAATTTATGTTTAACAGCCAGGTTGCTGATATACGTTATTGTTGTTAACAAGGCTGACAGGTTCCATTATCGTCAGCCTTGGGTGGTAGGTGTCCAGGAGGAGCTTGAACGGTTGACTAAGCGTGTCGAGCAGGCTGAGGAGGTGATCAAGGGGGTACCCAAGCTGAATAATCTCATTGACACATTGGAGGTTAGTGTTTAGTCAATGTATAGTTAGGTTGATGATATGAATAATCTCAATAGTTAGATTGTTTATCTGAATAATCTCAACTTTCATTGTCCAGGCAGAGGTTGAGATCCTCACTGGGCAGGTTCATCACCTCATCGTCCATGTTGGTGACATGGACAGGATCGAATGCTTGAGTAAGCGTGTGGAGGAGGCTGAGCAGGTCATCTAGGGGTGCCCATTTTGAATGAGAAAATTGAGACACTGGAGGTTAGACAGTGCAAACTTGTCTTTTTATTAGACAAATGATATGTTAATTGTAATACCATGTCCAGGCACATGTAAGAGTCCTCAGTGGCCAGGTTGAAAAGCTCACAATGCAAGTAGCTGACCTAGAGAAGATCTGCTTCGAATGAACAACTAAGGTAAGACTCCAAGCTAATATTTTTTTAATGTATTCGTGTGACTGATGTCAAAACTAGTGCAACTTAAACTTAACAAAAGTAGAACTAGTTGTAGTTATAGTTTGTTAATAGAATTTAAAGCAAACGTCCTAAAGTAAACTAGAACTAGAACTGGTTGTAGTTCTGGTTCGTAAGTTAAAGTTAACTAAATACCTTTTTAGTGAGTTGATGTGTTATCAATGCTCATTGTCCTTGTTGTTGTGCAATTAAGTTAAGTTTTATGAATTGATACTCTCAAGTTGTTCGATTAGAAGTAGAAGTAGCTAAAGTTGGATTTGATGTGTATTGATTGCTCATTGTGAATGTTGTTGTGCAATTAAGAGAGTTTTTTAAAAGTTCTCTCATATCAAAGCTAAAACTTGTTTTAAATAGATACAAAATGAAACTTGACAAAACACAAACCTAGTAAAACATAGCAACCAAAACCAAAATGGATCCCGGGTTTGTTAACCATTTAGCATCCCAGAGTAGTCAAACGATAGACTTAGAGTCTGACCTTCCTAGGTTTAGCAGTCAAAGCCCCGAAGATCCTAAACACGTAGAAAGGCGAAAGTGGACACAAAAAGAAGACATCGTGCTGATAAGTGTGTGGTTAAATACAAGCAATGACCCCATCGTGAGCAACGAGCAGAAGGCAGGATCGTTTTGGAAGCGCATAGAGGAGTATTTCAATGCAAGCCCTCTACTAATTGGCAATCTTCCTAGAGAGTTTAGTCAATGTAAGCAGAGGTGGGGAAGAATCAATGAGCAGGTGTGTAAGTTTGTGGGAAGCTATGAGGCCGCTTTGAAGGAGCAAGCAAGTGGCCAAAACGATGTTGATGTGATGAAGGCTTCGCATTACATCTTCACCAGTGACTACGGGGGGGGGGGAGTTCTCCCTGGAACATGCCTGGAGAGAACTAAGGTTTGATCAGAAATGGAGATCAAACTCTCTGTCCCGAGATGGTGCGAAGGAGAAAATGAAGGAACCTGAGGAGGAGGTGCATGACCTGGAGGAAGTTAGGCCTCCTGGTGTGAAGGCGTGCAAGGCAGCCAAACGCAAGAAGAATGGGAAAGAAGCCGCATATGATCAACTACAGAGCATGCTTCTGGTGAAAGAGAACATATCGAAAAGAAAAATCCTGGATCGTCTCCTAGCCCAAAAAGATGAGCTATCTGAACTTGAACTGTCTCTCAAAAACAAACTCCTAGCTGAAATGCTTTGATCTGGTCAGTGGATTAAACATTTTGATTTGAGAACTTGTTAAACTTGCTTGTTTTGTTTTCTTGCCTAATGGTTGTTACCTTATGGTTGTTATCTTTTGTTGCTTTGCATAGATACTTTCCTACTCTACACTAGTAAACTCACATGCTGAATAAGTTTGTTCTCTTTTGTTGCTTTGCAGGTCATGGGTGCACGTTTTCTACTTGCTTGCAGTGAAGTAGTTGTGTCTTCAACATGTTTAACTCAAGTTTCTTGTCTGTTTGTTTCACGGAATGTAGTTGTGTTTTGCTTGTATATTGTCATCAACGGCTTATGTAACCTCTAGGACTATAAATTATGTATCTCTGTGTAGCTCAAAACAATGTCTCTCTTTTGTAACATCATCATGAACTCTACTTATAAAAACATTGTCTCTCTTTTCCATTTGTCTATCTGTACATTATAAAACCTCCTATGATCTAAACCATATCCTTTACAATCACAAAACGTTTTACCCTTCTTTAAAATTGTATGACCCCAAACCATTCACTTTTAAAAGTCGTATGATCCAAGCCATCACAAAACTTGTATGATCCAAACCCTTGTCTTTAAAGAAAAAATGTCTTCGTCATCGTCGAGTGCCACATATGAGAGTTTAGAGGAAGCTTTTGAAGAAATATTTGAGGAAGAATTTGATCAATATTTTGATCAGACCACGGCCTCACTACTTGGTGTCTGAGTCAACAAACCAAAAAAACGAGCTTATATCGAAAGAGATCGGGAACAAGGACACAATCAACTTTGGAATGACTATTTCAAGGAACATATACATACCCACTAGAAATGTTCAAACATCGTTTTTGGATGAACAAGCCATTGTTCGTTTGCCTAAGTAATGAAGTTCCATACTTTTGGCAAAGAAGAAATGCTCACGGAAGGTACGGCCTTTCTGAACTTCAAAAGTGTACAACAGCTATACGTATGCTGGCATATGGTCAAGGGGGAGATACGTATGACGAATATCTCCGTCTTGGTAAGAGTATTGCACTTGAATGTTTGGAAAATTTCAATCATGGGATAATACAATTGTTTGGTGATGAGTATCTAAGAAGACCTACACCGAAAGATCTTCGACGATTACTAGATGTTGGAGAGGTACGCGGGTTTCCCGGGATGATAGGGAGCATCGACTGTATGCATTGGAAGTGGAAAAACTGTCCAACGGCTTGGAAAGGCCAGTACACCTGTGGTTCAGGAAAGCCGAAAATTGTCTTAGAGGCTGTGGCATCACATGATCTTTGGATATGGCACGCTTTTTCGGATCTCCAAGTACTCTCAATGATATTATGTTCTTGATCGCTCACCGGTTTTTGATGACATTTTACAAGGACGCACTCCTAAGGTTAAATACAAGGTAAACATCCACAATTACCGTATGGTGTACTACCTTACCGACGGGATTTATCCGAAATGGTCAACATTTATCCAATCCATCCCACTTCCTCAAGGTCCTAAAGCTGAGCTATTTGCTGAACTTCAAGAATTCGTCAGAAAAGATGCCGAACGAGCTTTTGGAGTCTTGCAAGCTAGGTTTGCAATTGTGAAAAACCCGGCTCTAATATGGGACAAAGAAAAGATTGGAAGGATTATGAGAACTTATGTCATACGGCACAATATGATAGTAGAGAACGAACGAGACGAATACACTCAATTTGATACATCTGATTTCGTTTCAGGAGAGTCAAGCAGGAGTTCCCAAGTTGATTTCTTGTACTCTACGGACACCCGTTCCAATATGAGAAATATGCTCGAGATTCGCAATCAAATTCGGGATCAATAACTACATGCTCGTTTGCAAGCCGATTTAGTTGAAAATATATGACAAAAGTTTGGTAATCAAGATAAATAATATTTGTATGTTTTTGAATTCTCAATCATTTGAATAAAGACTTTTAAATTTTTTTTTATATTATTCATAAGAACTTAATCTTCGGGTTCACTAATGGAAGAACCAAAAATATACAGGTTCAATATTATTCATGATCTCACCAAAAATATATTAAAAAACTTGAGTGAACTCCAAGTGATGGTTCACTAATGGAGATGTTCTAAGATGGGGGTTGAACTCTTGTGCCAACCCACCACTAGTCGACAAAAATTTTTGGACCCAGTTGACTTTATGCGCTGTTTTAAAACTAACTAGATTCTAACCCGCGCTAAAGCGCGAATAATTTTTCGATGAAAATTTTATATAACGATTTTTTTTATTTGAAGTAATGTTCGGTATAAAATATGTAATCCGAAGTTCGAACCGAATCCAAACTAAAAAAACTGATGCGTATATACCCAGTTATATGTATATATAACTATTTTATATTAGTAAATAAAATATAATTAATTGTTATTCAAATTTAGTGTAATATGAATTGAATTGATTATTTTTTAAAAAACAATAGAATACTTATTTAGTTCCTTAATTTAAGGCTAGTATATATATTTAATAATATTTAAGTTATGTAGAAGTAAAAATAATAGAAAATTTAGGTAATGGACATACCTAGACTATTTGTAATTAGATAAAAATAGGACTCTGTTTTAATATAGTAGATTCTAAAAATAATCAAACTATCAAATTATGCCTAATTTTTTTTTTTGATATCCTATTTTGTTGCATTACAAATAGAAGCTTACTTTATTCTGCTCAATTATACATACGTGCAAGCAATATATTATCGACCTAAAAACTGACTTGTTATACATCTCATAAATGACCGAATCGAGCTGTAAACCCTAGGATTGATTCAGCTGTCATTATCACCCAGCTAATAAGAAGACTTATTAATATCACCCAGCTATTAAGAAGGCTTAGTTATTAATATCAGCCAATTAATAAATATATTCAGTTGTTAATCTTCATCTAATATCTATATATATAAAGAAGAGTTTGTCTCTCTTCTCATGGTGACACCTAATCAATTAAGTCTTTAAAAACTTGACACATAAGTATAATCTTTTAAATATTAATGAATAGTCTTAATTTTTTAAAATTATTATTATTTAAACTAAATATATTTACATAATATTAAATATTCCATAAATATTTATAATTAAAGCTAATTAAATACAAATCAGTTTTAGATTTTAAATTATAAATAATTATTTTAACATAATTTAACATATGATAATATTTATAATTTTAGTTATATAAATTTACATACAATTTTGAATTTTCAAGAAATTAATTATTTTGTTGATAAATATTATTATCTACAGTTATATATATATTATTTTACTATTTGTTTTAGTATTATTATCTATATATAATACAATATTAAATAGTCCATAAATATTTATAATTAAAGCAAACTAAAAAAAATCAGTTGTAATTTTAAATTATAAATAATTATTTAACATAATTTAACAGAAGATGATATTTATAATTTTGGTTATACAAATATACTTACAATTTAAAATTTTTAAAAATTTATATTATTTTGAAATATTATTATCTACAGTTACATATATGCTATTTTAGTATTTGTTTTGATATATATAAACTGATTTTAAATAAATATTAAAATTATACATAATTTCTAATTTTAAAACATGTAAATAAACTGAAAAGAACATGAACAGCCATACATAAGTTTTAATTTAGATACATATAATTAAACTAAAATTAATACAAACAATCATTATTATTTTGTATCATAAACAAAACACAACATAATTTATTATTAATAATAATTAATAAATTAGTTCTGATAATATATTTATGGTAAGCTATAAGTTTTATTTTCTTAAAAAGCTTAATGATACATTTAGCATTATATATATAATTAATTTCAAGTAGTATCAGAATATTAATAAATAAAATAAAGCTATCAAAATTTAGTGATAATATATAGTAATTTGTTATATATTATAAATAAATTCTCTTTATTAATTTCGAATAACGTGGTTTACTTTCACATTAACTATAATAATTTATACTAAATTCATAAAAAACATGTATATTTATAAATAATAACAATTAGTATTAGGTTTTCAAGTTGCATACCTAATTTGAAATAATGATAAAATATTGAAAAAAGTATATTCTACTTTCAAACCTATCAAATAGAAAAAGAGGAAGCTCAGCTCTGAAATGACATAAACTTTAGCATGAAAATACAAAGAATCCTCAAAGCATGGTCAATAAAATTTAAAATACGTATAACTGAAGACACATGTTTTGTACAGACCAATACGATAAGATATAAATTTACAAGACATATTATGTAAACTATTCAAATTTTTATTCTCCAAATATTTTGAAATGTAATGTCTTTGTAAGTATAATCGCTTATGCCCACAATTATTGTCTTTAAATTTTTAGTTTGCTTGAGTTCAGTTTTGGTTTCATTACTAAGAAATATAAAGTTGTTTATATTAGTTAACCAAAAAATATTTCTTTTACTAATTAAAGAAATGACATATTACAGTGAGGATTAAGTCTAATTGTTTTCCAATACACTTAAAAAATAAATTTCAATTTCTTTTGATAAAATACTAAATTCCGCGCGAAGTGCGGACTTCCCGTAATCTTTATATATATATATATAACATTTTTTTATCATTTCTCCTTCCACCATGTCATCAAATAGATTAAGGACAAGTCGACAAGTTGCAGTTAAATTTCTTTTCATCACTGAATTCTGAGAGGTTAATTTCATGAACTTTAATATTCTTTATATAGAGAGCCGACAAGTTTGACCAGAAATATTCAAGACCTATTATGCTATATAAAACGAAAAAGTATCAACAATTACTCATGACCCACTAAATTGATTATGTGAAGTCCAATAGGGACCATCCTAAAGCCTTCACTTCTGGTCTTCCCCTTCCTCCCAGATCCAAGATCTAAGATTTTACTATAGACATGTTAGTTTCATTTTAATCATTGTAAACAAAATGATATACAAAAATAAAGATAAATACATATAATATAACTAAACTTTTCAAACTAGAAAAAGTTTGACAAACAATATAAAAGATATTTAAGACACACATAATATAAAAAGATATTTAAACTAAAAATAAGTGTTAAAATAATGAAAATATTTCTTTTGGAACAAATAAATTTAAGAAAATAATGATAAATTTAAAGGATGGAAATAATAGCCAAAACGACAAAATAATTATGAAATCTCGCGTAATGACAAGTCATTGAATAATTTCTCTCTTTCCAACAGGTAAACATGTTTAAGCTTGAATATATTGATTTTATTTGATTCTTTGTAAATGGACTATATAGATGATCTCAAACACTATGGTTTAATTACAAAAATCCTAATAAGTCATTTGAAAAACTTCACTTACTTCTATCGAGAGAAAGTAAAATAATTTTTTGTGACTTATTGATATAACTAACCAAAATATACATTGAGAGAAAATAAATAATTATATTTTAAAATATTCTATTATAGTTAAGCAAGTATATAATTTCTAAAATGAATAGTAAAATAAATAATTAAAAATATTGTAAAATAATTAAATACATTACTACTATTGGAAATACAAGTAAATTAAATATTTAAAATAAAATTAATTAATAATTTATTTAATCGTCCGCCCGTAGGGCGGGTTTATCCTAGTCCATCATATAATATACTAATGAAATACTCAAACATGTCCGGATCATAACGAAAGTATTAGTCTAATAATAATGTGACACATATAACAATCATAACTCATCAGATTGTATATTATAATGTAATATATATCAAATTTGATCTTCCTTGCATCCAAAACATAGCAAATCACGAATAATTTAGTACATACCACTATTATCCACAGGCTAATAACATTGTCAGACTTTTTTATAACAGGTAATGATCTGGACTTCCGTGATCCTTCCTATATATGCTTTGGTATGTATGAGTCATAAAAATACGATGACAAAAAATCATATAAATATATACATTTCAAAATTAAATTTTGTTTATGGGATTTTGAAGTGATGGCCAGGAGCACTTCAGTACATGCCACGAATTTCGCATGCCAATATCGTCAGAGTGCGAGTCATTAACATTGACAAAATCTATCATATAGACTTTTAATACCCAGCTCATTTATCTACAGTAAACGTGGCCGTCGCCTAACTCATTCACCAATTTCTTAATAGATATCCAAAAAATCAAAATGTGATAAGTCGAATTTTGACTAATTAACTGTGTCTAAAGACCATCTCTAATCTCTAATGGTCTTTCATTTAAAAGGACAACATAAAAAATTGAGAGAAAAATTTCTTTAATAGTATATCATTTTGAAAGAAAAGAAATATAAATATAAATAGTATTTTTCAAATTTGAAGAATATACTGTTCACAGTCTCGTTTTTTTATTTACAAATATATCATTAATTTTTTATATAATAGTATTTTGTATAAAAAATATTAAACATTTATGTTATATACTTTAATATTTATTAATACTCTTATTAATGCAATTTTTAGTTCATATAAATCAATGTATATTCTATTTGAAATTGAAAGTATGTATATGATAAAGATTTGATTAAATTGATACTATTTGGCCAGTAATAAACGATTTTTCTTCCTCTAGTCAAACTAAAATCATACGGTGTGTGATTATGTCTACTATGTATTACTAAACATGTTTTTTTTCAAAATTGATCGATCATCTGATAGGACATACAATTTTTTGATTAAAAATAATATTATATTTAAATTAAATTTGTAAGTTTTTGCAATAAGACATTACTAATTTTAATAATAATAATAATAATTAAGAATAGAATATATTTGACATATTTTTTATAGAAAAAAATAAGAAAACCTATTTGAAAAAAAAAACTAAAACTCATTTTAAATTTTATTTCATTTTGAGAGGAAATATACATGTAACTATTGGAAATACCCTAATTTCTAACTTTAACGTAGATGTACAAAGCAACTCTTTCTTGGTAAAACCAGTATCCTACTATCACTTGCCACTTGGTTTGCACTGGGGGAACTTGATGCCACCAAACTTGTTGTTGGTAATAAATGATTTGATTGCCCATTAAAAGCATATGTTATATACATGGAATGGATTTATGAAGGCAAGAAAAGATAGTGTCAAGAAAGAGATTTTTAGATCCAAACATAAGTCGAGTGGGGACCTGCTCTTTATAGGCGACTTGACGATACAAATAGACATGTGATTTATGCCTAGCCGACAATACTTTTATTAGTAAGGTAGGATAGACAAGTCGATATTTAGATTCGATTTTTTTATTTTTTTGAAAAGTATTTAGATTCGGTTTTGCAACTGGATTTCTTATTCAATACAAAGAACTTACTGTACGTTAAAAAAAGAGAGTAAGTTTACTCTTTCTAATACCATTTCTCACTTTCAGCCCAAGTAGCAACATGACTGTAAAGAGCTTTTTGCTGCTGTTTCATTAAATTTTATAATACTGATAAATTACTGTAATTTAAAATTTGGGATCCATTCATTTGATTTATTTTTTTGCTTAATTTTGGTCATTTTGTACTATAAGCTGTTTAGAGCACCAAGATTATCACTATATATATATATATATATATATATATATATATATATTGTTACATCGTTTTTCTTTACTTGTTACTCACTAGCTCTGTTTATTAAAAAGTGTTATTTAAACATTTTTTGTTATACAGAATGTGGTATTTTTACATTTCATATGCAAATTATTTAACTTTCATTTCAATATTAATTTGAAACAGCAATGAAATTATACATAATCTTATTTGTCTCAAATACTATTAGTCAAATAATTGTAGTTAATGAAAATATAAATACATTTCAATCATTTTTAATGTGAAACATGTTAAAGTGACAATAAGAATATTTTTAAATATAGATCAAGTAGATTATACATAACAAATACATATCAAACTAATTAATTAAATTATTATATTTGATTGAATACAGCGAAATAAAATAATTAAAATTAAATATTTATAATAAACACAAGTTTATATATATAAGTAATATATGAGAAAAATATGAAATATTTTTGTTTTAATCAGTATATCGAAATGTATATAAATTTATATGTATCATTACACCCTTTGGTTCAACTATTGAACACTTTGGTTTCCCTATAGAATTAACATGCAGTAGTACAATCTGCAGTTTAAGTGGCGTGCAGTTGTTCTCCACTTGATCTGTATGTTCATTGAAAGGCATAATAATGGATCAAGATGTGATCTTGCAACACCAATAAAAAGAGTTATGTTTCGTATAATGGAAAGCCTTCAATGCGACAGCTAGTTTCCGTAACTGATTTTGTTTTTACAAATATAGACAAAATATCCGTTCTTTTTTCTTTTTTTTTGCGATTGTAGAACTTTTCACGTAAAATAAGGTAGTTAATGTTGTAAAACTTAGAAAAGAATTAGGAGAATTCGTGTATTGTTTATTTCTTAAAGTATAAGAGGTTTTTCTTTATACATGAATTATAATATGTCGTCATATAGATAAATAAAAAGAATATAAATTCTATTGTAATTAGAAAAAAAACATTCAAAACAAATATGGAAAAAATTTCCTTTAGCCGTCAAACTCTAAATTTATTTGGTCTAAGTTTAGTAAATCTTTATACAGTAAGTTTATGGCCGGTCCGGTTATTGCCTATCCACAATATGGTTCATAACAATTCCTCTTGGATGTCATAACCATTTAGAGATTGTAATGTGCTTAATGTTGCCTCATTAAAACTTTTTACCCAGAAAATCCAATTGAGATAAAACCATGGTGAAGAAAAAAAGAGTACAACACACATTACTCCCCCTGATTTGGACCTCACTGAAGGTCCTTAAGCCAACACATTCCGATCTGATGTATTAATTTCTTTAATGTTGAGGTTGGCAATGACTTGGTGAAAAGGTCGGTTGAATTATCACATGAACGAACTTGGACCACTTGGACCTCTCCAGCTTTATGTAACTCGTGGGTGAAGAAGAACTTTGGCAAGATGTGTTTCATCCTATCTCCTTTGATGTATCCATCTTTGAGCTGAGCTATACAAGCTGCATTGTCTTCATACATGATGGTTGGTTCTTCTTTTCCATAGGCCATCGCACAATCTGATATATGTTGAGTCATGGACCTCAACCAAACGCATTCTCGACTGGTTTCATGAATGGTTAAGATTTCAGCATGGTTGGACGTTGTTGTTGCTATGGTCTGCTTCATGGATCACCAACTTATAGCAGTACCACCATGTGTGAATACATAACCTGTCTGAGATCGAGCATGGTGTAGACCTGATAGATAACCTGCATCAGCAAAATCAACTAAACCTTCTTTGGATTGGTTAGTATAAAATAAGCCTAAGTCTTTCGTCCCTTGTAGGTAACAAAGAATATGTGTAATCCCGTTTCAGTGCCCTATGGTCGGACATGAGCTAAATCTAGATAATAGATTCACGGCAAAACATATGTCTGGTCGAGTGTGGCTCGCCAGATACATTATCGCTCCTATGGCACTTAGATATGGCACTTCGGGACCAAGGACCTTTTCATCGTCCTTCTTTGGACCAAAAGGGTTGGTGTCAAGACCAAGGACCTCACGACCATGGGGCTCAACAATGGGTGAGATTGGCCATGTTGAATCTCTTGAGTACCTTTTCTATATATAACATTTGATGCACAAGGATTTCATCATCAATGTACTCAAGTTGTAACCCCAAACAAAACTTTGTTTTTCCAAGGTCTTTTATTTCGAATTCTTTCTTAAGGTATTTAATCGTTTGGGAAATTTCTCGAGAGGTTCCTAGGATATTCAAAACATCAACTTTATACAATTTTGTTCTCGAGAACTAGCTTTATCTTTAAGCTCAATACTCTATGGTACTTTCATGTATATCCCATTATCCAGTGGACCATATAAGTATGTAGTTACTACATCCATTAACCGCAAGTCTAATTTTTCTTTTATAGCCAAACTTATTAGGAATCTAAAAGTAGTTGCATCCACCATCCTCATAATCTATTCTCGGTCTTTGTGTGAATCCTTGTGAAACGAGCTGTGCTTTATATCTCACGATTTCACCATGT
Organism: Moricandia arvensis; assembly: GCA_905132765.1. NCBI lineage: Eukaryota > Viridiplantae > Streptophyta > Magnoliopsida > Brassicales > Brassicaceae > Moricandia > Moricandia arvensis. Next base: position 81,946 of record CAJHQP010000805.1, on the reverse strand, counting down.
TCATTTCTTTCCTCACAAAGATCCACTTATATCCAACTAGTTTTATATCATATGGTGTCCTTATTATTGGACCTAACACATTTCTCTTCTTTAAAGAGTTTACCTCCACGTCTATAGCTTCTTTTCATTTAAGAAAATAAGTATAGACGTGGAGGTAAAATATGATCTACGAGTGCACTATATTATTGACGTGGGTTCATGATCCTCGTTTATATTCATAAGTTCAAGTGCTACCTTGTATGTAAATAAATCATCTATGTCGACATCTTTCTATGTTCCAATGTATTCCAGACATGATATAATTGATTACAATCTCATTATTATCAGGACCATTCATACCCTGAAGCTTGGCTTCCCAAGTCTCAGTGTTTGGTACCTTAGAGCCGGCCGACCTTATGTCCATGTCTGTGGTTTCCTCGACCTCAGATTTGTTTTCATTCTCTTCACCTTTATTTTGTTTCCAAAGATTCTTATCTTTAGAACCTATTGGTTCACCACGTTTCAAACATTGTCTAGATTCTTGTAGCAACTTGATTATGTCCCTCTTGGACTTCAATACGTATTGGTGCATTACAAGGTGGTATATATTACTTAGTCACTTTCTTTGGGTCAGCAAATGATTCTGACAATCGATTAGCTAGCTTCTGTAAATGTATAATCTTTTAGACGTCTAAATCACATTCTTTAGTCCGAGGACCTTGCCAAAATAATGATGGTTGATTCCATTCTATTTATTTTACCAGCTTATTATCTCCCCTTAATGTTGGATAGTTAGACTCATCAAAGTGTGAGTCTGCGTACCTGGCCTTAAATAGATCACCCGTGGTTGTCTCAAGGTACTTAATAATCGTGGGAAATTCGTATCCAACATATACCCCCATCCTCCTTTCAGGCCCCATCTTAGTTCTCTGTGGTGGAGCAATTGACACATCCAAATGTATTTAGATGGGATATGTCTGACTCATGACCCGTGATTTAATTGAGATGGGAAATATCTATGCTCACTAGATTGTCTGATGCGTATTAACTCTGTTGCATGTAAAAATGCATGTTCACAAGCTGATACTGGGTGTTCGACCTCATGAGTAATGGTTGAGCAATCAATTGTATTCTTTTAGTGAATGATTCAGCCAATCCATTCTGAGTATGGACATGTGCCACATTATGTTCCACACTTACCTCCATGGACATACAATAATCATTTAAAGCTTGGGACATGGATTCACCAACATATTTTAGACGTATAGTCTTTAAAGGAAAATCTGAAAAGTGAACTTTTAATCTGATTATCTAAGCAAGTAATCTTGCAAATGCCAAATTTTGTGTGGACAATAAGCATATATGTGACCATCTGGTCGATGCATCAATAAGGACCATGAAATATCGAAATGTCCCACAAGGTGGATGTATTGGTCAACATATGTCACATTGTATTCTTTTCAGAAAGTTTATTGTTTTCTTAGTCACTTTGACTGGTGATGGCCTAACAATGATTTTCCCTTGTGTACATGCTACACACGTGAGAATCTTCAAGATAACTCTTCATTCTTTCAATATGTGCCCTTTTGTATTACTTATCAATTTACGCATCACGTTTGGACCGGGATGGCCAAGTCGGTCATGCCATAAAGTGAAATTCTCAGTAAAATTTTTGTTCACTGCGACATTAGGATCTATCATACTGGTCTTGGCATAGTAAAGACCAGTAGAGAATGCAAGTATAGTCTCGACCATTTTCTTATGGCTTTGGGCGTATTTCTATGTCTGAAGAAACTCTTTGTTTCCTTCGCCTATAGTTTCTATATGGAAACCATTCATTTTTATATCTTAGTAACTCAATGGGCTTCTCTGGGTGAATATAAAACATCAGATTTCTCTAGATGCGTGCCTTTTAGGCAATAATATACATGCCCGGTCGTGGCCCTAAATTAAGCTGGCTATACCTATAATTTGTGCTTATATTGACGTTTTAAGTGTTCATTCATTCATTCATTTAATCAAAGCAATCAAATAAATTCAATCAAAGAAAACATGAAAGCAAACAAAACACAAAAAATTTGGATATCAAAATCTACTGGATTATTTTAGGCAATCAGAAGTTTCATATTCCATAAGATCATATTTTTTATGATCAAAATCATCTTCACCATCTTGATAGACCAAATGAGTTTCAAGATTCTTCCCTTTTATACTCTCTTGGTAGGGGTCAACTAGATGTCTAGGAGTCATACGATTCTTAGCCCAATGATTACTCATTTCGGATTTATGGCACACTGATTTAGTCGAGTGTTGTGGTTTAAAAGATGTACCACAGCCACCTCGCCCTCGACAATGGCCGAAATTGGGTCCACGACCATGGTTATAGTGGTTCTCTCGGCCACGGTTCGGGTTGTTACCTCGACCATATGAGTTATAGTGGCCTCGGCCCTGACTATTCCATCCACCATGGCTATGGCTGTGTGGTTTATTCTGGACATGGTTACTTTCTTTAGTTTCTTTCTTTGCTTTTGTGACCTTATTGGCTTCTGGTAATGAGGTTGATCTAGGAGGTCTCAATTCACTGTTTCTCATCAACAGCTCATTGTTTTGATCGGCAAGCAATAGACATGAGATCAGATCTGCATAAGTCTTAAAACCCTTTTCACGATATTGTTGCTGTAGCAACACATTGCTTGTGTGGAAGGTGGAAATTTTTTTCTCTAGCATATCCTTATTCGTTATATCCTCACCACACAATTTCAGTTTATAAACTATCTTAAATAAGGCTGAATTATACTCGTCCATGGACTTGTAATCGTGGATTATGAGATTCCTCCAATCATACATAGCCTTTAATAATAACACTGTTCTTTGGTGATCATGTCTAGTTTTTAATTATGTCCAAAGGTCTAAGGGATTCTCTATTGTCAAATACTAATCTTTGAGACTCTCAGCAAGATGATGGTGAATTATTAGGATAGTCGTGTATCTATCCTTTTCACTTGCATTATTATCCTTGGTGATACATACACCAAGTCCTTTTGATTTCAGGATAATCTTAGTATCCAATGCTCATTGCAAGTAATTATCACCAGAAAGATTTAGGGCAGCAAAATCCAATTTGTTGATTTTCGACATCTGAAATCATATGTTCTTATACTTTAGGTATATGGTTTATACGACCATGCAATCAAATCATTCGATCAAGATATTCTTAACAGGTGATTTATATATGCTCATGCAATCCTATCAAACGTGATCTATATGTTTATGTAATCTCAATCAAAACAATCAATCATATTATGCTAAGATCACAATTTATTCTAGGTGGCCGAATTCTAAAGCAAGGTGATCAATTTCAATCTTAAAACATTTAGTCAATAATTCGACCAAATTAGGGTTTCAAGATTCTATACGGTTTGGGTTTGATCAATCAATATATTTCAAGTATGAATCTAACAATCCTAGCATATGGATTCTATTAGGGTTTTAATATTAGGGTTAGGTCAAAAACGGATCAATCAATCTAGCATAAAATCTTAGCTCTCAAGAAATATTCAATCAGGGTTATCAATCAATCAAGTTCAAGAGTTAACAACATGGATTCTATGTGCTCATAAGATTAGGGTTTATCAAGACTAAAACGGATTCTATATGTGCAAGGATCATATGCGTTTTCAATGTTAGAACATTCAATAAGAGTTTAGCAATCAATCAATCAGTTTTAGGTATGAGTTTAGCAAGCCTAGTAATTAGATTTTATGTGATCATGGGATTTAGGGTTTATCAACTTAGCAATACTATACACGAAATCAATCAAGCAATCTGATTTAGCAATACTTATTCAATTTTATCAATCAATCTAACATCCTAACTCACAAATAAGATCAATCAATGATTAGAGTTTAAGAATTTAGGGATTGATCTATGCGGATTATGGTTAGGGTTTAGCATTAGGGTTAGTTCTCTAATCAACCTAGCAATCGTTTAGGGTTAGAGAATAAATCAAAACAATCAATCTAATCAACCTAACAATTGAATTATAACCTCAAAGCAATCGGATCAAATAAAAAATCAAGCATGTTTTAGGATTAGGTTTTCATGCGATTAGGGTTTTAAGGTTTTTATCAATCGATTAGGTTTTAGATCAAAACAATCAATCATGTAAAACAATCAAACTAACCAGGAACCTAACATACTTTCTAAGTTCTCAAAATCGGTTTTAGGGTTTTAGTTTGAACATTAGTTCATTCGATTTTAGGTTTTGAGATACTAAGGTTTATCGATTTACCTTATTTCTTCTATCGGGTTAAATGGACCACCGAGAGAGATTGATTGCACGAACAATAGGAGATCGGACTGGTACACGGATCTGGATCGACTTGAGTAAGCTTGGTTGTTGATTGTTGAAATCAGATCAAGCTATGGAGGTTTCACGATGAGGATTAGGGTTCTTATCGATGGCTTTTAGCTTAGGGTTTTATGGAGAAAACTTGTGCTGATAACGTTTTGTGAAACTTAGAGAAGAATGAGGGGGATTCGTGTATTGCTTATTCCATAAAGTACAAGAGGGTTCACTTTATATAGGGATTACAATAGACCATCATATAGATAAATGGAAATAGTACAAATCTTATTGTAACTAGAAAAATGAAAACATGCAAAACCAATATGGAAAATGTTTCATCTAGCCGCTAAACCTTAAACTTATTTGTTCTAGGTTTAGTAAACATCTATGCAGTAGGTTTATGGTCGGTCCGATTATGGGCTATTTACAATATGGTTCATAACAGTTAATTTTTTGGAACAAAGGCAGTTGATATAATACCTTTTTTATCCTTTTCATCATTCTTTTAATGCTGGGAATTTATTCTAGATCATTATTATCATCACTATTTAGTCAAATGTAACTGATTCCAATTTTTATTTGTCTTAATCATTTCGTGATTTTGAAAGAACAAAAATAGCAACTGAGCTCATATTAGCGAGTAGTGAAGTAGTAATTAATTTGTTTCTTCAGTTATTAAGTTCCGGAAATTTCCATCTCTGTTAAAATAATAATGTATAATAATAATGTTTGTTGACTGAAATGTATAATAATAATGCCAGGGTAAATAGGGTCATTTACCATTAAATTTTGCCTTGATTTATGGAAAATGTCAACTATTTCAAAACAAAACAAAAATAACTCAACAACGTCATATCAAACAAAACAAAGGAAGTTTGACAAAAAAAAACAAAGGAAGTATTATTATCCCATGTTTAAAGAATATTTATTGTTTTAAAATATAAATACATATTCCTCTTATTTCAAAAATACATTTTCTTAGAAAAATTTAATAATATTAGGGGTCCATATTTTCTAACAACATTGTATTATATTAATTAAAATAAAAATAAATGACAGAAAGTTTATTATAAAAATTATTTTATGATAAAATACAACAAAAATAAATAGAATCAGTTTATTTGCTTTTATAATTAAAATTTTATTAATTAGTTATTAAATTAGAAAATGAAAAAATGCCCTAGGACCTTTAGTGTTACTGAGCCAGCTCTGGCTATAAATGCATTATTTTATATTTAACTATTTCTCATAACTAATAGCCAATATAAATACAATAAACATAATTTATTTTGTAGAAATTTAAAATTTACCATTATTACTTAAATTTTTTTTAAAAATAAATAATGTCTCTAAATCATAATATTTTGTAACATAGGGAGATAGTATTAGTTAATTATATAATCTTATTGTTTTACTTTCTTTAAAATAATTATATTGATTAAAACTAAATTTTAATAACATCTTTAAAAATAGTTTTTTAATGTTTAGCTAAAAATAATTCATCCGTTTCGAAGAAATAAACTATGAAATTTTTAACACATATTAATAATGATTGAAATATAGTTATGGTAATACTAATTACATCTAAGTAACCAATATTGTTTGAGATAAATTAAATTATTTATAAAATCAATATCTTTTAAAATTAATATTATACTTAAATAAATATAAATTATATTGTAGTTCTAAAATGATATTTTGAGTAATAAGTAAAAGTGCCAAAATGATACTATTCCATCCGTTCCCGAAAGTAATTTTTTCAAAAAAAAATTCTTGTTCTATAGAAGTGGATTTTCTATATTTTTAATGTATTTTTTATACATTAAGAAATATTAATTAAAAATATTTGAATTGATTGAATATAATTGGCTGACAGTTATTGGAAAATGTATAGGAAAAGTAAATAATAAATTAATATAAACTGTGGTTAAAAATAAATAAATTTAATATAAACAATCATTGTTTAACAGTAAATATTCTAGAAAAAAATATTTCTAGAACTGAGGGAGTATTTGTGAAAAATCAGTACTAAAATATATTTTGAAAAGGATATTTTCTTATTGATATTGGTTGCAAGTCGTTACCATCGTGATTTGAAACCCATCGCTACAATAAACGTCACACACCCTTGTGGGTACAAGTAATATTGCTTTCCGTAATGCTAATTTGTTTAATCTTTTTGCATAAGAGATTTTACTCACAATGCTATAATATTGCTTACATTATACTATGATCACACGATCTTGTAACGGTTAATCTTTGCATAAGAGATTTTACTCACAATGCTATACATTCAAATTCATCTCTACGTGGGAATTTAGTGTAATTTTTTAAGTTCTTTACAATGATGCATCCACTGACTCTTTTTCTAAGTGTGACCTTATCAACACTCTTGAGTCTACAATTTTAAATCGATACAGTCTCTGGCTAAACAGTTGCGCAACAATAATTTTAGAGAGAAAATCCTTTCTGATCTATGGCAAAGCCTATTAAAAGTTGACAGCTAATTGTTTGCTTAATGCTAATTTTGTTCATTTACCATTCCGTAATGCTAATTTGTTTCATCAAACATTTTTTTCTTCTAGGCTCTAACCTAATAATTGCTTTTCATATCTTTTGCTCTTCTAAATAATGGCAAAATCTCATACATATTGTCATGTCAATGTTATTTTAAAATAGAATCAAATTAATTTTTGATTTTCTGGAACATGCTTAATTTTTGTGACTATTCAAAGAATGAAAGTACGAAGCTAAAGCACACTTACAAGTAGGTTAAATAACAAAGCCCCTTTAAGTTTGAGAAGCAGCACAAGAAAAAAAAAAGAGAAGGAAAATGTGGTGATAACTTGAAGGTAAAATGAAACTTTAATAACTCGTGTGGGCAGAATACCAAAATGGCTTATGTCTACTAATCAAGACTTAACCCCATGTTGGTCTTCCTTTTTCTCTACATGCTTTCATAATCTTATAGAAATGTGTGATATCAGAGTTGTTTACTTTTAGATCCTTTTTTGTGCATACTTTTGATTTTATTTTTCTTATGCAGTGTTACCAAATTTTGTTGATTTACTCAAACAGATTTTTTGGGAGTAAATATAGCATTGAAAATGAAAAAGACAAAAGGAAAATTAACATAAGAGAAGAAGTAAAGACTACAAGAAATATTGGCATCAATTATCTTTAAAGTAAGGTTGGTATCTTAGTTGTGAGAGATTGTTTTCTTTTAAAGCATGTTTATCCCTAAGATTTGGGGTTTTTAGTTTTTTTTTTCTGATTTAAAAGAAAATCAAAACAAACTAATTGTAGACAGTCTTGTGTCAATGAAACCTACGAAACAGTACAAGAACTGGTTCTTAATTAGAGATTTTAAAAGGCGATTCTTAGGGAAAGTGGTATGACTGACCACTATTTTTGGTTAAAAACCTCCCAATGAACATGCTATTAGTTTTCATATCCAGTTACCTTTTTGTTGCTTTTGGACAAGAATCCCTATTTTACCTACATTTTAGATCCATATTAGATTGGTGTAAGACATAACCATCAGATTTTATTTTTCTAAACTTTACCGCTAATAACTTTCCAAATTTCATATTTGATTGTAAATTTTATATATTATATAATTCTAAATATATCAACATATATATAACAAGTAGATGATTTTCTGTGATATCGCGAGATAAAATTATTTAAATATTACTTGCGATAAGTAAATTTTGTATATATATATTAAATTTATAATAATTTTGATAAACTAAATTTGTTGATAAAAATCGAAAGAGAACATGTGACTGGTTTATAATGGAGGAATAACATTAAATATTCTTATATTATATTAATTATCTTAACACATAGTATATCTCATAATTATTAAAAAGTAAAAATCAAAAAGAAAAACTACAATAGATGAGTTGTGATATATATGTCAAATCAGAAATAATAAGTTTGAAAAGATTTTATTATATTAGAGATTAGAACAAGTAAAATATTTAGAATTCTATTATAATCCTAATTTCTATTGATTTTATAAAATTCAAATAAAATTATAAATTTAAATTGATGAGTCACTCATTAATCAAATCATAAAAATTGTAATATTAAGCAAAATTAACTAAAATTATGGAGAAAATAACAAGTAAAGAAATTTATTTTTTAAATAATAGTATAGATGAATGTGCATAGCACGAGATAATACGAGTTGATACTAATATCCTCAAATATGTAAGAAGAAAAAAAAGGAAAAAGCAAAACAACAAGCTAAAATTTATTTAAATCAAAAGGGACGTTTGGCTTTTCCACAATAAAGAGCGTTAAGAGGCGGTTCGGCTTCAGTGTAGAGAGATCTCTCATTGTTCCAGACACGAACGTAGAGTTCTTGTCCTAAATATCTCCTTGACCATATTTGTGACCTCACATTCCACATTCCTTTGTTGTCTAGTGATGCCAATACGCTCGTCCACGACATTGGATACACCTATATACACATATTCAGAACATTTAGAACCACATCTATATGTACCAGATGATAAAGATATAGCTTGAAAAGTCAGGTAACGTTTTGAATTTGGGCCTTAAACCGGCCAATAGCCCAATTTTCAATGTTGTTTATATTTTTACCTGAAAAGTATGCCTTGAAACAGCATCAACGTAATTGTAACGTTTCCTCATAGACATGTTCCATGTGCCTGACCCGTATCTGATTATATGCCAAAAACTTGATCAATGAATCAAACAAATATTTGAAATAGCATTATAGCAATAGAGAGAGAGATGGAAGAATTGTCTATTGAAGTAAATTACCCAACAACATAGGCATTAGTGCCATCAATGTGCCAAGACTGGATAGATCTCTCGTTGTTCTGGAACACGAACTCAACATACTCATGAAGAGCAAGGTCTAAAACCGAGGTTCCGAGGATAGATGGTCCTGGTGTAGGCATGTTCTTAATGGTCTTGAAATCGAACACTCCAGGGATATTGTACCAATCGGCTAATTTTAGTGGAGTTGTTGGGTTAACGTATGACACACGGTTCACTGTGTACCGGAGTTTCCCTTTGATCTTCGTTCCCGCGTTGGCTAGAACCAAAGTGCGACTTATTGGTATGGTACCATAGTGAAACGATCCCTGTGGGTTAGGCCTCGCTGCATTCGCCGTCAAATTTAACCTAAAGTCTTCCTTCATATTAGGTGTGGACATAGAAGAACCAAACCGAATGTCGACTATCTTATTATATAACTATCAAAATAGAAAACCGATTCAGTCACAACATCTAATAAGGTAACATAACGATATAACTGCACCAAACCATCTCTAGTGCCAATTAGAGTATTGTTAGAGCATGCTTAATGGTTGGAACCAATAAAAGTTACCAAAAGAAAAAATATTAATATTATAATAATTTATTTTCTTTTATTTTTTTGTAAAAGGTAAAACCAATGACGAACTGATACATATGTGAAGAACTTTCGAGTATCTTATGCTAGTTGTTTTTAGAATCCTTCTCCTTTCTCTTTCAAAACTTTTCATGATTTTAATATTTTTTTTTGTTTTGGAAACTCGTATTAAAAACCTACCGATAATCATGCTCTTAGGACATATTTATTGCAAGATTCTTAGGTGTAGTTCTTAACTTTTGTTAAGAGTCGGTTCTTAGTTCTTAACTAAGAAAAACTAAGAACCGACTCTTAAATAAGAGTTTTAAGAACTGGTTTTTAGCCGTAAAGTAAAAAAAAATCGAAAAATGAAAAATCAAAAGTTAACAACTCCACCTAAGAACCCCGCAATGAACATGACCTTAGTGGTTAGACACTCGGATTTCTTATCAATATGATATTAATATTTATAATTAAATTAATTAAATAATTAAATTTAAAATCATATAAAATATTTATGCTCATGAAATGGTACCAAGTATGATATGAGTTTCTCAATTTTATTGTAGAGTTTCTTTTTGGAGAGACTATCTCACTCTCTCTCATACCTTTTTATTATCTTATATTATTTGTTTTTTTAGAAATTCATTGAGAAATCTTTAATGTGAATGCTCTTATAGTACTAATACTAAAAGTAAAATAAAAATCATATGTACCTAATAGTTCTTGCTTGTTTCATGGACCAATGGATATGGTAAGTAGGACCGATTGGGAGGGGGCGAGATGGTCTGGTTTTTGAGCCTTGGTAATGGAGGATAGCTGTAGTGGTCAGTACCGGTTTGGTAAACCGGGTTGAAGCCACTATGAAATAGTCCTTCACTGGAGCCTTCAATGTGACCAGAACGGTCAAGGACTGACCAACGTGTACATCAAGCGACTCATAGACCTCTTCCAGAGTGTGAGAGCCTTCTACTTCGACGAGAGTCATCATGTGTCCTTGTATCCTAAAGTTAATCGATGTCGATATTCCAACATTCGATATCCGAAACCTGTAAAATTTTCCTTTCAAACACACAAGAAATATGACATCAATAGAGAGATCCGCTAGTTATGTCTTAAATTTAAGGAGATTTTCTTAAAATAAATTGGATCTTGGTGATGATAATGATTTACCATGTTGACCAGTAAAGGCTAAACCTTTAGAAGCACCATTGATAAGAAGACCATCTGGAAGAGGAAGAGCACGACCAGAGTCGAGTCTCTTTCGCAGCGCCTGTAGAAAAAAAACAATAGCAAAAGTAAGCGTATCAAGATCGCTAGTTAAACCCTAAATTAAAATATGGTTACTTGAGATTTAAGTTAGCAGGACCCGTTTAGGAACCGAACATCTTTCGGACTGGATCGGTTCGGGTCATGTCAGGCTAGATCGGATTTCTATTTTTTATAAAACACGAAGTAGAACCAAATAAGGAAAAAATCGGTTTGGTTCATGTTTAAAGTCCAAATAATCGAAAAAAACCCAAAACCCAAGTTATACCCGGAAAACTCCAAAAAATATTCGGGTAATTCATGTAATTCAGATTTTGATATTTTTGTATCTACAAATTATATTATATATATATATGTATATATATATATTAAAATTAAAAAAAAATTATATTTAAAATATTCGGATATCAGTTTGGTTTACGGGTTTTTGTAAATTTTGATCTGGTTTTGGTTCTAGTTTTTTCCGGTTCGGTTCCAGCACTAGTTAAGGATTTATGGTACCTTATGGCCCATCTTGTACCAATCACTAACGAGGAAAGTGAAGTCACCATCTGGTTTATGGTAAGGAACAAAGATGACTGATCTCTGGTTAACGTTGAGTGCACCAAAAGCCCCACTTGCTCTGTGCATCAACGTCGAAGCAAAGTATGTATAAGTTCCGATTTGGTCCTTAAGCTGGAAATGGTAAGTCCAATTCGAGTTTGGTTGGATTGGGCAGCTTGTGCCCAAAACTCCGTCTTGCCATGACATCCTCCTCTGTTTAATTCCGTTCCTACACGTTTTTATTATGTGTCAAGTTTTGTACTAGCCATATGGAAAAAAAAACTGAGTTTGTGAATTTTCAATATCTATCTTTATCAATTGTACATTGCTTTCCAATGTTTACTATATGTTACGAGTGTATTGACAAAAGTGTACTCTATATTCTTCAGTAAAAAAAAATATTTCACTTAGCAACTTTGTTTTATTTTTTGGCAACATGAACTTTTTTTTGGATACCAGGAGGTTTGGCCTAAAACCCGTAATTTTCTCAGATGCGAAACCACATCATGTAATATTAGTTTCATCTCAGCCATCACTTAAACAACTGAGACTTCTGACACAATGATCAAGATTCTTTCCTGTTGAACTAGTTATCTCTGGTCGACTACATAAACTTTACGTACCAGGTAATGAGTAAAGGTTCATCAATCTTGTTAATTAGATTAACAAGGATGTTATCGTTTGTTACACCTTCAATTGGAGGACCAGGGAACTGGCCATTGATAAGAATAACCTGAAAAACAAATGTAAATATTATATTATAACAATCCATAAATAGTTATTAATTATCAAGAAAATAGCAGAGAGGGACAGAAATTTGTATAACCTGTTGAGGAACACCTAAAGGAGATCTTATTCCATAAGTAACAGTCCAAGTGAAGAAACGATAAGGGTCCTCTGCGTTTATCACAAAAACAGAACCGAAGCAATAAGCCAATAAGAACCCCAGTAGCAGGATATTTCTCTGCTTCATTTTTGAGAGATAATTGAGTAATGATAGGGAGTTTGCAGACTGTTATTGAGATCTCACTAAGGGTTAATCTTAAATACAAGTGACTAATTGAGCAATGGAGTCAAAGGAAGTGAGGACGTAAGTTCATATCGACAGAGGTGGATGTGGATCCCCATGCATGCATATGTTAAGAAAGGTACCAAAGCTCTTTTGCGCCGTACTTCATGCACTTGCCGCAAACTTTTCTTATTTTTGATAAAATATTATCAATGGAGTTTTATTTTTGAGTTTTAGAAATATAACCGACAAAGTAAGAGAAATAATGCTGTCCTTTCCGTTTTTGGGCAAGATTATTACTTTTTTGTAGTACTAAAATCTCTTCTATAAAAAGAATTTATAGTCGATTTAGATTAAAATTTAAAATAAAACGAAAAATCTATTACAAGAAGTGTGATGAAATTTATCATTTGTTCATCCAAAAAAAAATTAAGATCATGCACATCTGACACATGAACCAATTTGTTCTTGATCGATTCATTTTTTTTTTGGTTTAACCTGGGGATATCCCAGGTCCATAGAGAGATCCAGATTAATCCTCAAGGAGAGGTAAAGTTCACAGATAAATCCTCTCTCTGGATATTCAAATGGGTCCTAAAACATGGGTCCATATCCGTATAAGGTGACAAGAATTGGTAGTTTGCCATCGCGTGGTGTCGAACCCGTGAACATGACAATTGGCCCTTAAAATCTTTACCAAACGTGCTACCTCATCCCGTCTGATCGATTCATTTTGTGCTGAAAAAGTGAACAAAGTGTCGTAGTGTATATCTGATCTCACATTTGCAATAGTGAAAAGTTTGGATGGAAGAGTTTTCCTATAAATATATTCTCAGATAAATGAGAAATTGTCTAAAATATCATCTCCCTAATACTACTTTCATATATTTTAATTAATTTTATCTTTATTTAAAGAAGAAAAAATATACACTTATAACTTTAAGATTAATTAATTTAAAACTTAAAATTTTCATTTGAGAGGTGGGATATGGTTTTGGAATGTGAAATTTATGATTTTAATTCATCTAAATTTTTTTTGTCTCTTAATAAATAAAATATTTGTGAAAATATATCTTTACTGAAAATACAAATGAACAATGATATCAATAATATGGTAAACATAAACTCCATATAAATTCTATAATCAGTTTGAAAATGTTTATGGCTTGAATTGGGTAATATTATGTTGTGTCGTAATATATTTTTGCAGAAAAAATATACGGTAGAACTTTAACTAAAAAGAATATATATATATATATGGTAGAAATTGTAGATATAAATAGTGAATTACTATAGAAAAATGAATTATCAAGTCATCAAAATAACTGATTGATATATAATTTGTTTTTTATACATGAATTGCAGTATTTATTATTCAAAATAAACTACAATTATATTAACCTTTTTCAAAAATTTAACAGCAAAAATAGATTAAATAAAGTAACGCTAACTTAAGATATATTGAAATAGAAACATTTCAATGATTCTGTGGAAGTAATTTTACTTTCTAAAGTATCAAATAAAATTATAATTGTTATTATCTGAACAAGTAACAATTTTTTAATAATTTACGTAAAACCAAAAATAATTACAAACATTGTTGGTTACGAAGTAAGTGATTTTTTCCTAACAAAAGAAATGTCACAGTGAAATTGTTTGGCCCGGCTATATAAAAATATGAAAAAATGTTTTATTACTAGAAAAAATAAAAACACTTCTACAAAATAGAGAACAAAAAAATTACTAATCTAATTTGTAATAAATGAAAATTTTTGATGTTAAATTAAATTTTGAGTGATCTATATTACAAAGGATACAACTCAAATTAAACTTCAAAAGAAAAAAAAAATCGACCTCAAAAGGTTAAATTATTTATTGATTGGTAACAATTTTAGCATCTAAATTAAATGTAACTCTTGTTATAAGTCAAAGACTATATTTATTATGGAGTAATATGATAATTCTAAAAACTTTTGTTTGCCTAACTGATATTCCATCTATTTCAAATTATTTGCTTAAGATTTTTACACACTAATTAAGAAAAGAAAATTATTAAAAATATTATATTTCTACTATCATTTTTCATGTTTATCTTAACCATTTTTGCCTTCATTTTTTAAGAGAAGAAAAATAATTATAACGATAGGGTTAATTAATTTAAAACTAAGGATTTCGTTTTAAATTTTAATTCATCTAAGACTAAGGGTTCTGAGTGGTGGGGTAAGGTTTTGGAATGTGAAATTTAAGATTTTAATTCATCTAAAAGTCTTTTGTCTCTTAATTTTTTTTTTTAAAATATCTCTTTAGTGAAAGTAAAGATGAATAATAATACTAATAAAATGATAAACATGAAAATTCTCATTTTAATTTTTTCATATATTAATTAAATCTAATTCAACCAATACAAATTATACAATTGAATATAAATAGTCAAAAATACTACATAACATTAGAAGTTTACACAGAAAATTGAAAAGATAATGTAAGTTGAAAGAAAAAAAACTTAAAAAATAAATAAATGAATATATAATTTAAAAAACGTTTCAACTAGTCACTGCCATATACTTATTTATCTACATTATGATGAACACTGCAAAAATATTTATCTACATTATGATGAACACTGCAAAATAAGATTAGCTGCGGCAATTCGGCGAGACCTAGTATGAAATCATACAAGGTGTATAAAGACGTGGAATAAGCACGACCTTTGTTGCAAGTGCAAACAGATTTCATGATTTAAACAATAGCTTAAAAAGGTTTTTGCATCAAAATATTGTTTTCTCTTAACAAAACAAAACTGTATTTTGGCCCATGTCGATTGCAGTAAAAGAAAAGTTACTGTCACCGTCACGAACCGCTTCTCATTTAATGCACAGCTGGCTCGTGGAATTTGAGATAACAAGTTTCATAAATACATCTTCACCGAAATTTATATACTCATCCACTGATTTGGCCTCTTAACGTGCTAAGTCGCCACTGGTTGGCAAAACGAAATCTGGGTGATATATTAGTTGCTTAAATATAAAGTAATTGGGTCTACATTAGTGTCACGAGACACTAATTAGCATTAGTTATAGATGATGCACCGTGTAGTAACTTGTGGACATGGTGAGGTATCCCTAAAATGCTAAAAGTAGATCACATAGGGAATCCAACGTTATTATTTAACTAACCACACATGAATGCGTCACCAATAAGCTCGGTTTTTCCATGTTGATTTTCTGTTTTTTTTTCCTTATATTACTGGTTTATTTAAATTAATATACTTTTCTCAGTTATTTATCTGTTCGTTTGCAGGTCGTAGCGACCTACAATTGCAACCTCTGACTAAAATGCTGTTAGCTTTGTTGTTGCAGATTATAGACTTGCAACCTATGACATACCATCAAATGTTGTTCGTTTAGTTATCGCTAATTCCTGCGACCTACGACTAATCGGAGGTCATCAAAATTTATTTTTCAATCATTAGTTTTTTCAGCAATTTAAAATCAACTTATGATTGATCACACAACACCAAAATGAATATCAACCTACAACTTGCGGCCTGCAATATAATTGCATGATCAATTCCACAATAGCAAAACGAACAATAACCTGCGACTAGTCACATGCCGCTTTGACTTGAAAACTTAACATGTCCTAAGAGTATCAACAGAAATAGGAATCCAAACTCGATCCAATTAAACCTACTTGGACAACCAAAAGCTCTATAATATTAATGTTTTGTAGAGATGTAAATTTCCTTCTTTTTCTTTTTCTTGGTGTCAAAATTTTCTTTTTTGTAAAAAAGAAGGAAAAACCTTCTTTTTGATTTTTAAGTCATATTTTCTTGCATCCTGTTAAAAAATTATATATATTCTCACTTTTTGTCAATTAATTTAATAGTTTTATATTTTCATAACATAGATCCTGTTAGAGTTAATTTTGATACAAGTGATTGGTGCTCACCTTTACTTAATAATAGAAAGAAGGAAACAATATGTCATAATGTTTTCTCCCACTTCAATTGTTGATATACCAGGAGATCATGCCTTTACTATACTACCTACCATATGATATGGTAGTATGGTAATAGTAATAATGGTAATGTTCCCAATATACTAACTTTATTTAGTTTAATGCTCATTTTGTTTCATAAAAATGTTATTTTATATTTCTTTGTTATACCAAGAATGCTATTTTAGAATTTTAGTGCACATTATACTTATTTTAACCTTAATGACAAAATTCATTGATCTTATAAATACTTTTAAATACTATTCATTAAATAGATGTAGTTAATATGATTATAAATTCATTCAATCATTTTCTGAATTGTGTGAAAAGTTTAAGACATTCTTTGCGATGAAGTAAAAAATATTTACTGTATTTTTTTGGCAAAATACAACTGCATTTCTTAAAACTAAACATTTATGCTATAAATGTAAAAAATGCGTATGGCTTGTTGTATTGTTGTCAAGTTATCACCACCTTAATTTCAACCATGTAATGCATGTTTTTTACAAACAATGGGGAAAACGATACTATGAATATCGTACGAATATGGTATGAAGTATATGTAATTCATGTGTGTCCTTAGCTCTTCGGCATTCGTAGGTGCGGTGACTGGCTTGACAGTTCCGAAGTTGTGGGAGAAGAATGGACATCGAGTACAAAGCTATTGAGGAATCTTAAAGATAGGTTGAATGAAGCGTATAATAATACTGGTGATTAGATTTTAAAGATGAGAAACAAGTTATAGCACAGTACAAAGGAGAGAGTTATCTAAGCACATAAGATTTTACCCGTCCTGTAATTTATATCGCATATCCTTCTCTGAGCCTTTCTACCAAAATAAGCAATCTGACATTCATTTCGTAGTTAATAGACCCAATATGATATGTTAATGGGCCGAGTCCGCTCTTGAATACGGAAAGAGCCCAGATAAAAAACTGGGAAAGAAAAAGAAATTATATCAGAGCCAGATTTTGATCTGGGACCTGTGGGTTATGGGCCCACCACGCTTCCGCTGCGCCATTCTGATTTGCTGTTAGCTGGTTCTATATCTTAATATTTGTAATATCTCTTGATGACCAAACCTAGCTGAACGGAGAGTTTATACCTTTTTTTTTTGTTGGCTCAACTTCAACTTTTCATTCACCAATTTGTGGTAACAAAATTACAACCTTGCAAGATTTTCACCCCTCATACAATATCAGGATCTAGTATCACCCAAGAACAGTTAGAAGGATCCTACGCTACCCGAATCAATATGATATTGCATTTTTCACCATTACGAGAACAAACTCATCCCACTACCCGGAATGAATCATCTCTTAAATACTAAATTAGACCACACGATACGAAAACAGTGACAACAAACAGACAATGAAACTTAAACTGAATTATAGTATAAACGAACAAGCAATTGATCTTCCAATAATCCGAGTTCAGTTCGAGTATCAATCGCCTCAACACCTAAAAGGCGCATTTCAGCCTCAGTTCATACCCGTCATCTTCCACCGCCTCGATCCTTAGCCAAAAACCGGACAGCTACATCCGAACTGAAAGACAGACCTTTGACGAGCGGTTGGCATGACCAGTACCTCGAATCACAGCTTCAGAAGGTGCATAACTCGTACCATTGGGATGACCTTAAACCAAACACTAGTGCATGGAAGTAGAGCTCTGCCACGCTTCCCAACCTAAACCAGTCCTCCGGTTAACCACTCCATCGACTTGTATCTTGGAGTGTGATGCCCCTGAGAGCCAGAGAACAATCATCCAATCACAGCACTGTGAAACTCTTCTATGTGTGACTCACCTCCACGCTAGGAGGTAGATCCGTGATAGAGAAATTGTCAGACCGGTTCACGCGCCGTCGTTATGAAGCACTCGTTGAAGATCTGAAAAGGAGAAAATTAGGTTTAACAGGTTCTTTGATCCTAAAAATCGACTCATTTCTCCTCGGTCGCACGGAAAACCTCACCACCTCTCGAAAGAACGTTGGGAATCGTCACCTTCGAACGAACCGCGTCTCCGCGAGGGCTCGAGCTGGATCAGAGAGGCAAGCATATCGACTCGGGTTGATCGAGGAGGAGAAGAACAAAGGAAAAAGAAGGAAAAGGGAAAGAGATTCGTCTCTGGCACCACCGCAATGACATGGTGGAGCTAGGGTTTTAGCTTAAAAGTAGCGGCTTCTGTCTTATGAACGAGAGAGAACAATTTTTTTTAAAAAAAAGATTCTCTGTCTTTGACTTTCATTTTTTTTGATAATATCTTAAAATATTTTTTTTAGAATAAAAGTCCATCTAATTTATCACAAAGAATAACATCTCTCACTTTCATGTTACTATGCAGCTATACCCATTTGCCTGCTTGGTTGACTGCATAAATACAGAATTGGTCATTGATTAAAAAAAAGGTGATGCATATTCAGCTTGCATATTCAGCTTTAGAAAGTTTGAATCTGTAGATGCAAACATTGAGAAATGAATGATGCCAGTTATTAAATTAAAAAAAAAAACTCAAAGAGTAACTATCCATCAAATGATATGTCTTATTTTCTTGGTCTTAATTAATAACTAGCTTCCTTGTTGTCAGATTTCCTCCACTTAACAGGCGGCTCAAGATCTTCCTCCTCCTCTTCTTCATTAATATTCTCTTGTCCCATTGGTTGCATCAGAAACTGTCCTTCATTCTGCTCTTGACCTTCCTGTAATGGAGGCTGAAGCATAAGCTGTGTCTGAAGCTGGTCATGACTGATGTGATGTTCTGTCTCTTGACCCATTTGATAAGCATCACCAAAGCTTCCTAAAGCAAGAGATGGTCCAGACAACGACCCACCAGCCGTGTGATCATTCACATCCATCTGGTTATAACCGGTGGCTGTGACCGACCCATTGTTGTCTATTCCATTATAGCTATTGAACATCTCTTGTTGATCTCCTCTCTCCAATATCATCGCAGCCATTCTCTGAGCATCAGCAGCCATGAGTTGCATCTGCTCATCTTGCGGTTGGTGTGGATGCTGAGGCATGTTTGGTTCACGTATGATCAACGGTTCTCCTTGAGGGATCACTCCATGTGGCATTCCTTCCATAGCCATCATGAAATTAGGTGGAGGATGATTGCTGGCTAGAGGAGGAGGAAGATAAGGCTGTTGCGGATTCACAGCATCGGGTCCAATGTAACCAGCAAGCTCTTCTTTAGCAGTGACAAGATCTTGTTGGATTTTCTTGAGACATTGTTGTAAGAAGGAGATGAGACCAACACATCCGTAGATTGGGTCACGGATACGGGCCTCAGCTTCATAGTAGAGGGAGTTAACAGCATCTTCGCGGCTTGGAGGTGGGAGATCGTTAAGGATCTTGGTTACATTGCTTGCTCCAAAAACTTTGTGAACATATATAAACTTTTGAGGCTGAGTTGGTGGAAAATAGGGCGCAAATACGCATTCTTGAGTGCACTTTCGTCTCAAGAGCTTACAAGCTGCACAAGGTGTTGAAGCCATTCTCTCCCAATATCAATACTGTCTGGAAATGAGACAAAAAAAAATCATTATTGTCAGACCAAGGAATAATTGTTACTTATACGAATCTTGTTACGCAAGAAACAAACACGACTATAGCTTAAGACGCAAGAAAAGAGTTTAACCCTAATTGATACTTTAATTGAATTGAACAATGAACGTAAGGTATCATATCAACTTTCACCCCAAAACCATAATTATGAACAATTACTTATTTATATATGTATATCAATTTTAAGCCAAATTAATCTCATTAGACAAATAAAAAAGGAGAAAATCAAGAATCAATCAAATGAGATTAAAATGAAGAAATCGTACCCCGGTCGTTCGTGACACTGAGCCCTTTCCTTTGGAATCTTCGATGATGGTACCTGAAATTATATAACTATTTAGAAGAAAATTTTGAAATAAAAGAAAACCTAAATAAAAATAAAAAAGAGTTACTGGATTTTTGGGTGTGAGAGATTAATGGAGAAGGTAAATAAAAAGACAGAGATTTTCCCAGTACAGTGCCTGAGGAACCGTGAGGATTTGATAGAAACTGAGGAACAAATGACGGAGACAAATGTTTCTGAGAAAATATTAAGGAAGAAACCTTAAACAGAACCAAGAAGAGAGAGGAGATGGGATGCATCGTGTCATAACTGTTTACTCACGTGTGGTTAAATTTTGAATCTCAACCGTTCATGCAAAAAATAAATTAGCTCTGGTAAAATCTGCATAATTAGTAGATGACTGATTCAAATTTAATAGAAAATGTTTGATTTTATCATATCTTTAACTGATTAGTTATTCTTAAAATAGACTTTATTTTCACTTTAACAAGGATTTAAAATAGATTCTTAGTATACTACATTAACTGTTTAAATTCATTATAACAAATAGCATTTGAAATGTGTGGAGTTAAAAAAAGCATTAAACGTTTTCTTTCTAACATCTCCATATATACTAGCTTCATTAATTTGAATGAGACACACCATGAACGTTTAACTGATAGTAAGATTGGGATTTGAATTTTAATTGAGCGGATTACAAATACATAAAATCTATAGAAAATAAAAAGAAGATTCTTCACTAGTAAAATGATTTAACTGTTTTCATACACTGATAACTTTTATAAATTTAGTTTTACTATAGTTTATATGGCTCATTTATGTATGTTATTCTCATAGGTTATTTTGTAACGATAGTACACATTTTCATAGTATTTGCTTTTGTAGTATACAGATATAATGATTTTATTTAATTTTAATTAGGAAATTCAGTGAATGTTCTATAACATGGACAAGACACCTGCCTAAACGTTGCTGAGAGATAGCTACATTAACCAATTTTCTCAGTCCAATAAAATTATATGCATCCAAATATTTATAAATATATTTTTGATCCATTGAACTCAAATTTTAAGTTTTAATGGATTTAAATTAGTTTGTATGCCACGCTAGTTTGATCTAACTCACCTAAATGTAATATATATATATATATATTTTTTTATATAAACTGAGCGAGTGAAAAAAACAACGGTTTGGCAAACCAAATCTTAACAAACTCTCCTATTCTATATGGTTCATGATAAGTGACGTTTTAGGGAAAATAAATTATTTAGTTTATATAATTGTTTCAGTTTTAATTAAAAAACTAACTAGTCTTTTCGTTGTTTCTATCATTTGTGTTCACTCTTATATGATTAATTGAAATGTGTTAAAATAAATAACTAATAAAACTTTTAGTTTAGAAAAAATAACTTTTAATATATGTGAAAATTTACTATGAGTAAGTGTTATTTAATATATCATATTTTCATTAAAATGATCACTAAAATATTTATACTTTTAAGAAAATAAACTGAAATCAGGATTGTAGACAGCGAAAGTACTAGCTAATTTTTAATTACTTGATATTTGGCTAGCTCGTCTAAGTAATTTTATTTCTATTTATAAATTATTTTTATAATAATTACTAAATTTTGATATGCGCTTTAAAAACATAGATTTTTTATTATAAACAAAGTTTGATATGAATTATTATTTTGAGATTGTTGTACATTATTATGTTATAAAATCATATTATATTGAATAATGATTTTTTTTAAATTATAAATTTATGAATGAAATTATTGATATTTATATATACTCTTATGTAAGCCTCTATTGGCACGGACACTTTACCTGATCCAAAAAATCTTTGAAACCATTGTAAAAATATAGGTGCGGTCCAAGTCCGGCTTATGGGAAAATTAAGGTATATTTGGATATTTCATATGTATTTTTGGTATTAGGGATATTTTTTTTAAGTTTTGGGTTCAAAGTTTTATTATAATTCAAGTTTCTGTAAAATTTCCAAATATTTTGTATTCGAATAAAAGTTGGGTATTTTTAGTTCCCAAGATTAGATTTCAAGTAAAATTTTGAATTTTTGGTATTTTTTTTATTTTCAGATATTTTTTATGTTTCGGGTATTATTCAGCTACTTTGACTATTTTTTGGATCCTAAATAATCCAATCAATCCAGACCCATTATATACCCAAAAATTAAAGTTATATGAATTATAGATCCGAACCGATCAAAACCCAAAAAGAACACATCTGAACCTAAATCGAATTTTTAAATACCTAACTATGTCGAAATGTCTAGAGGAAATCGAAATAACACATTCTTCTTTTATTATATTGTGTGTGCATATTATAAGAGTTACATTTGTTGAATTGGTGAGACTTAAAATTTATTATATAAAATTTAACCTAATTTAATAGTATATATTGTATGGTTTTCGTAGTTTTTAAATATATCTTAAGAGAAATTATTATAAAAACTATTTGTACAAAATTATTTTAAATTAATATGTATAGTTTGTTTTTTAATAGATGGTTTGCTAAAGTGCTTTTATCATATTTTGTTTTGGAAATATTTGGAACTAAATGATGAAAGATGGCATGGTATAATATGTTGTATGATATATGGTAACTCATTTTAGTAATTGATATCTAAATATTGTAGGTCCATTAATGAAAATAAAATAAGGTGTGTAATTTCATTCCATAACAACCATACTATTTGATGAAAAATGTATTTAGAGAATAAGTGTATCACATGAAATAATGAGTAATAATAGATTCATTTTCTAATATTTTTAAAGGTATATATTAATATATACAAAAGTATACTCTTTTTCATCAATATAGATAAATGATAAATATTTTAGTATCTACAAAAATATATTTTTTCTTTTTCTTTTTAAAGTGTTTGTCAACTTATTATACAATTTGAAAATACCAAATATTTAATTTTTCAATGCGAGTAAGAGTCAAGTAACAAGTATAAGTCGAAACGGATAATTATACCGAGCTCTAGAAGAAATACTTCAATCAGGTTCTATAATACGGGTAAAGCACTCATCTAATTTCCGTTGAGCTTTAATATGCCAAGAATTTCAGAGTTTGACTCGTTTATATGCATTAGATGCGGGTGCAAAATTTTGTGAAGTTAATATCTGGATGATTAAATTTAAAACAAATCAAGAAACAAAAAAAGGATCAGCAAATGTAGTTCTTAACTTTTGTTATGTGAAAACTTCTGTATGAATATTTCTAGCTCTACCTCCTTTTCTTCTTAATAACTGTGGGGAGCCTAAAAATTTTCTATGCCCAAAGACTAATCCCAAGAAGTCTTATATTCGGATACATAATTAATCATCTAAATGGTATGGTTAGGTGTTCAAGATGAATCGAATCCTTCCAGCTGGAACCCTGTTACAATTAGGCCAAGACAATTTGGTTGTCTCCCCCTCTTTTCATTCCTTTTTAATTTCTCCTTTTCCCAATACTCTCAAGCAGGCATGGGCAAAAAAATTGTAACCAAAGAACTGAACTAAAATATCTGAAACAAGAACTAGACTAAAACTGTCAAATACTCGAATCGTTTTTATATTTATATATCCAAAATAGCCAAACGGGAATTGAATGGGTATTAGAGTATAGAAAATATTAATAATATATACATATTATATAACTATATATATTTATAATTTTAAAATCTATAAAAGTATTCACAAAGATAATCGATAAATTTTTTATTATAAAGTATTTGAACTACCCAAAGTATCCGAAAGTATCTAGATAGTTTTCTTCGAAATATCCAAAATAATCTGAAAAATCCAAAAAATTTATCTGAATCATCCTATATATTATAATATTTTACCTAAAATATCCTATATTCTTACTAAATTACCGAACTACCCAAATAACCGAACTGAAATCGCAACCAAATGAGAACCGATTTTTTGGGTAACTTTTTAGTTCTTAGTTTTTTTTTATCTGAACCGAACCAAACCCGAAACTATCTGAATCGAGTCCAAACCGAAAATAAGTCATGTAGTAAATGGATCCTCTAGCTCCTTACCCGAACTATCTGATATCTGAATTAACCGAACTGAACCGATATCCACAATGCCTAGGCCTACTCTCAAGTCTCAATACGACAGAACACGAAAGCTAAGCCTTCATGCAATCATATCGCGAGTTCTGGCCTTCAAAGATAACGAATTGATGATAGTGATGTCCTAAAACCGTGAATAAATATTGGATCTTATTGATCAACTTGTAAGAGTCAGTGTGATGACTTCTAGGATCACCAGTATATGATACTCCCGTGACTCAGTGCTTGAGTACCGTCCAATAACACGAGAATGCAATTGAAGAAGTCTCACCACGCGAGATTGCATTCACATGATCGATAAGATATTCAAAACCCACAAATTCATAGATCTGACAGCAACTGAATGAGAGATATATTATGGGAATATAAAGGAAATAAACAAAAACACGGAAACCCTAATTACTATCAATCATTTGTTGTAATATACAAATAAATGATGGTTATGTGCAATTTTTGAAGAGTTTTTGCATCTCCTACCAAAAAATATATATATAATATTTAGCAAAATACCAAAACACACTATTACATACTCTACATTTAATATTTAGGACACTGCTACCCTTACTTTTCTATTCCCCACAACTGAACTAAATCTTCCATAATTAAGAAAAAATTGTTTTAGTTTTTATACCTTTATTCATTGCCCACAATTTTTTTGTCTATCCTAATTGCAGTGACATTAATATCTCAAGACAAGTTTCCAACTCTTAATCATCCCCAAGTTATTTTCAAATTAAAATCTGCATAGTTCTTATTTCTCAGACTTAAAATTTCAAATTTAATTGTCAACTCTTGTTAATTACAAACCTATTACCCAATTTTATTTCTGGAAATAATGGATTCAAGGGAAGAAGAAACTCTACCTTTCTCTATACTACAGAAGATATCCGCGTTAGATGAAGAACTTGTTTGAATATGTGTTACCCTGTATTACAAGTCGTGTGATAGCATGTGAATTCTAAACGCTCTGGATGTAGTTGAAGTTTTTGTGTGTGTGTCTCCGTTTGGCAAGTTTGGCGACATTACTGTGCAGCCCAATATCTTTAGAAGATTTGATAGGTTTATCATATCCCGACACTTGAAGGTCGCTAAGAAACACAGAGTTTGGTTTTTATTTATAAAACCTTTTAGATTCCTTCTTTGAGAATTCACATTCGTCGTAGGTTTAAACTGCCGCAAGTACTCAAACATTCCAGAAAGAAGATGAAGAATCACTTTTACTAAAAAAATGGGTGAGTTACGTAATATATTAACAATGATACAACGTTGTTGACGGATAATAAAATTTCATAAACAAATTATGAATAAAAATGGTAGTTAACAGTTAAAGTCTTTCCAATCTATCAGAAGCCTCACTTTCTCACTATGTTATTGATACATTACTTGTGTTGTTTATTTTGATTTGAATCAAAAAATTTACCTAGTTTGATAATATATTAGACGAGAAAACAGTTGAGTTAGCCAGCAAACATAATTTCGTAATTTGCATTTTTATATATTGTTCATATCAAGAGAAAAATTGTAGATGGTTAAGCAATATAGCAGACAAGAAACATATATTTGTTAGCTGGCGAAACTAATTTAATATTTAATACTCATATTATTTCATACTTTGTGTTCACAAATATTCTCAAAAATATCAAAATACAATTTTCACCACCTCTGATTCCTAAATATAGGTATCCCAGCTAAACAAAATACAGCTTGTATAATTTGTTATTTAGCCATTAATAAATTTTGTTAGCTGGCTAATTATCATATTGTATTAGCTATTATCCCTACATAGTCAAGAAATGAGGGCTTCTTTAATGGCGGACATTGTTGTCGCAAAGTTAATAACATAGGAAGATCTAGATCCAATCAATCTTCGAGCTACAATGGAAATTATCAATTAAACTCAATTTGGATTCTTGAAGTGGTTTTTATTCTTCCACTAAAAAAAATGATTAAACTTCTGAATGCACTTGCAACTGGAAAATATGATATTTTACTTAGCTTACTAAACAAATGAGAACCAAATACACGACTGAATGCCAGAATTAGTGTTTGTATAATCTATACTATAGCTGGGATAAGAAAATTATTCTCCGGCTAATATCATCTTGTCATATCTAACTAATCTTTTCAAAATAACGAAAATAATCACCTTGCTTGTTTATGTAGTTGATTGGCTCTTTGGAAGGGCCTCTCTTCGATGAGATGAAAGTCGTAGAAAGATGAATCATGACTGAAATAAGAATAACCAAAACTATAGCCCGGCTAATATATAATATAGTTCGGTAACAAAATTGTTATCTTATTAATATCATATTGTCACATTAATTTAACTAACCATTTCAAAATTAACAAAATAATCAACTCCCTTGCTTCTGTTGTTGCTTTTCTTTATTATGGGGTTTCAATTACTCGAGAGTGTGATAGCGTAGAAAGATGAATCATTATCAAAATTATAACAACACAAAAGTTTACTCCAAATCAAAACAACTAACTTAAGAAACATATCTGATGCTTAAGGAGGAAACCAACTTTGTTATTGCAAAAACAGAAAACGATACATGCATTTTATTGTGTAGCTAATGCCTTAAAACATAGAGATTAGTAGAGGCAAATACATTAAACACATTTTCTTGGACTGTCGTATTGTTTTTCTTATAAAGAAAGGCAGAAGAAAAGTCATTTGTGTAAAAGTATTAGATAAATATGCATACATATCAAAGAATGTGAAAAGCACCCCCCCCCCCCACATTACAATTACAAGAAAGAAAATAAGGCTATGCGTTCTCTCTGTTATATGCTTATGTCAGATATCTAATGTGAAACCCTCTCCCTCCATACTATGTACGTTAACATAGTTAAGGACACTAAGGTAATTTGCTTTGACACAGAACAAAATAGAGGTCCACAATTTTCTTGTTTTGGGTATTTTGCTAATTTCAATTTTTATAGGGTTTTGACCTAATTGACTCATTTTTAAATCATACGATATAATCATGAGTTAACTTATTTTGCAACACCTGAAGTGAAATAGAATATGTAGACTTATTATCTAAGTTAAATGTGCTATTTTCCCATAAAAAACTATCATATATCATTAGATATTCATCGAACTATCACCTTGTGTCATACCTCTCCGAATTATAAGCTATAAATTTGTTTTTCTTTAAATTGATAGTTCGAAATCTATTTCTCCTCGAATTAATATTTTAAAACTTAATTACATATAGACGATGACTTGATTGGTTTATTGTTAACGAAACAATCTGAAGGCGAACAAAATTCAATTTTATCAAAAAAACAAGTTTTCAAAATCTCTCAAATATGAAATTTTCAAAGTTTCTTTGATGATAGTGATAGTGTGGAGTTTGAATAGGTCTTTTTTGGATAAAAATTGAATTATTGCATTGTTTAATTGGTTTAAATTATATGGTTAACTATAAACCAATGAAAATCATAGTATATGTGTAATTAAGTTTCGAACTATCAATTCGGAGATAAATAAGTTTGTAACTTTCAATTCAAGGAGATCTGACACGAAATCATAGTTTGGTGGATATTTGATGCTATATGATAGTTTCGTGGGGGAAATAGCACGTTAACCCTATTATCTATAATGTACTTTTGAAACACTTTTATAAAAAAAACTAAAGAGATATATGCTGGAGTTTTTTGTTTGCTCATTTAAACGCAATTTTCAAGGATTTTAATTTATCTGATTTATTACAGACTCAATTTTTACAATTTAGTTTTTAAAATTTGAGAATTGATAAATATTTATTGTAGAAAATAAAATCTTCTTTTGTAGACCAAATACCAATATTTACACAGACAAAATCCAACCTTGAACTCGAGTCTCAACCGGCTCGACACAGCCGTTGTGTGTGGTTTTACACAATCTCGGTCATTTATATTGTATTTCAAATTATTGAATTTGATCTTAAACCGATTTGATCTTAATTGTATGCTGGTCTTACCGAACTGAATTTTAAATTGGGATATTGTTGAGAATAATAGTTATATAAGACTCTCACATTGGGAGTCTAATTAATATTTCGATTTCTGGTAGATAATAAAATGTTTAATAAAATTGATTTGACTACTAATGTCACTAAAATGCACTTACCTTTTCGATTACACATCCATTTAAATCTTCATAGTTAAGCGTGCTTGGGCTGTAATAGTGGAAGGATGAGTGAACTATCAGAAAGTGATTCAAAATATCGTGCGACTAAGGCCAAAAGCACGAAAAAAGTCAAGCCTACGGAAATTAACGCATCATACAAAATAGGGTCCACAGGCCTAGTGCACAGGCGTGGGAGGTCATTAGCCGTGGCAACTGGGTCATTACATGTGGTATCAAAGTTGGTTACCCATCTCGGTTCTCTGATCCAAGAGGCATCTTAAGACCTGTTGGGTGTGTAACGAGGGTGTTGCGTTATGTGAGTGGAGATGAATTGTAACATCTTGATTTTCGGTATATGATGAAAGGCTTAACAGAATTGATTATCTATATCGTTAAAGTGCATTTACCTTGTCGGTACACATTTATTTAAAACTCCAGAGTTAAGCTTCCTCGGGCTAGAGTAGTGAAATGATGGATGACCTATCGGAAAGTGATTCACGATATTGTGCGAGTTAGGCCAAAGCATGGAGAAATGTCATGTGGTAGTTGCAGGGTGAGTAAACATGACTTTCGAGCTTACAAATAGTTAACGCATTGCCCATCGCACGGAATAGGCCCGTTGCGGGCATGGGAGACTTATTAGTCGTGGACGGTCAAGATGTTATATGAAATTTCACTGAAACATAAGTAATATAATATAAAAGATTAGTGTATGTTCATTTATTGTCAATTAATTTTAAGTTGGAAACTAATGATAACAAAAAAACTCATAATACACTTGAATTTAAAAAAGAGTAACCCATAAATAATCTTTTATGAATATGTGAATGGACTGAAAACAAAAAAAAAATCATATTCATTTGGATGTGCCAAAACAATATAACTAATGTTTCGTAATCGGTAAATTAAACAGGAACGTGTTAGCGTCTCGAGTCTATCGATTACCACTTGACCACGAGATCCCATAGTAACATAAATACACGTTACAACCACATAACAAGAGTATAGAATGTGAAGGATAATTTCTATTGATGTATCAGAGTACATATTTATACAAGTGACGTACATCGTATAAGGGAAAGTAGATATTGAACATTTACAGAGAATCATAAATAACGCGATACGCAAGTATATGGTGATTGATCTTCTTTCCTTAATATCCCCCCTCAAGATGGAGGTGCTTTAGCAACACCAATCTTGTCGGACAGGTTCTTGAATGGTGATCTGGACAATGGCTTAGTCAGTGCATCAGCAAGTTGGTCTTTGGAGGAAACATGAACCACACGAAGCTGGCCAGAAGTTATCTGGTTTCTGATGAAGTGGTAATCGAGCGCCAAATGCTTCATTCGGGAATGAAAAATGGGGTTAGCACAGAGATATGTTGCCCTAACATTGTCACAGTAGATCACAGGTGGTGATGTTATCTTGATGCCAAGTTCATCGAGTAAAGAGCATATCCAGCGAATTTCGGCAGAAGTATTAGCAACGGATCTGTACTCTGCCTCAGTGGACGATCGGGCGACTCCCTTCTGCTTCTTTGAGGACCAAGAGATGGGATGCTTTCCTAGATAGATGATGTAGGCATTGGTGGAGACAAAATCATCAGTATCGCCAGCCCAATCTGCATCAGAGAAAGCATGTACGGAGGTAGTATTGTTGGCACTGAAATATAAGCCATGAGATGATGTTCCTGACAAATATCGTAAGACTCTCTTTGCAGCCTGCCAGTGGTCCGATGTGGGCTTATGCATGTACTGAGACAAACGGTTTACAGCATAGGAGACGTCTAGCCGTGTGAAAGCAAGGTATTGGAGGCTGCCAACTGTAGACCTGTAAACGGTTGGATATGACAGTAACGTGCCTGATGTAGCGGAGAGCTTTGGAGTAGTGGCCATAGGAGTTGTAACAGGCTTGGCATCAGACATGTTACACCGTCGGAGAAGGTCCAATATGTAACGGCGCTGAGTCAAATGGAGTCCAGCAGCTGTTCGGTGAGCTTCGATGCCAAGGAAATAGTTGAGGTCTTCCGGATCCTTAACTGAAAAACGAGAAGCAAGAAGAGACAGGGTCTGTTGCAGCAAAACATGATCATTACCAGTGATGATAATGTCGTCAACGTAGACAAGGATGTAGATGAGACTTGTGTGGCGCCGAAGTATGAACAAAGAGGTATCACCGAGAGAGTTGGTGAAGCCAGACTTGATGAGATGATTGCTTAGTTCCTGGTACCAAGCCCGAGACGCTTGTTTGAGGCCGTACAAAGCTTTATGCAGGCGACATACATGATGAGGGTGATCAACATCAATAAAACCAGGTGGTTGTGTTGTGTAAACTTCTTCGGTGAGAGTACCTTGAAGAAAGGCGTTGTTTACATCAAGCTGCTTGATTGGCCAGTTTCGACTTATAGCAATGTCGAGAACCAAACGAATGGTGGTGCTCTTAATCACCAGACTAAATGTCTCTGTATAATCAATCCCTGGAACCTGCGTATAACCTCGCGCAACAAGACGTGCTTTGTATCTACGCATAGTCCCATCAGGATTATATTTAATTGTAAATATCCATCGACAACTCACAGTGTTCTGGTTTAAAGTTGGTGGAACCAGAGAGTGTGTCCCATTCTTGACAATAGAGTTGAACTCATCAAGAACCGCTTTACGCCACCGAGGATCAGCAAGAGCCTGTGCAATCGTGGTTGGAATTTTATTTGTTTCCTTCTGAAGTTGAGTTGTGGTGGCATATTTGATGTTCGGTTTTGAAATACCCTTCTTAGCTCTTGTAGTCATCGGATGAAGATTTTGACGTGGCGCTGGTGGAGGTTGCGCCAGTTCAGGACTTGGTGACTGAGGTGTGGTGTTTAAGTGTTCGGTTTGACTGTGACCAGTAGAGGAAGAAGAGCTTGGAGAAGAGTTGTTGTTGCAGGCG
The DNA here is from genome assembly GCA_905132765.1 of Moricandia arvensis. Classification (NCBI taxonomy): domain Eukaryota; kingdom Viridiplantae; phylum Streptophyta; class Magnoliopsida; order Brassicales; family Brassicaceae; genus Moricandia; species Moricandia arvensis. The sequence continues at coordinate 50,435 of CAJHQP010000805.1, read as the reverse complement.
TTTGGGGACACCACCGGCGCAGGCTGCAGAGGTTGTTCAGATGGAGAGGATAGTGGTGGTTCCGGTGTTGGTGGAGGCGAAGGCTGCCTCTCTAAAACCAGTGGTATCGTATTAGTCAAAGGAGAAGAAATTACCTCATCAGTTTCTGGTGAAAGATCATTGCTCAAGGAAGGCGTAAGAGATGCTGCAGTTGGTGGCGTTGAAATCGTGTGAACTATCGAGATAGGAGAGGTCCAGTCTGTAGTTGTAGCTGCAACAAAGGTTTGGGTTTTGGAAAGAGTTTGGAATGGAAAAGTTTGTTCATCAAATCGTACATGACGTGAGACAAACAAACGATGAAGAACAGGATCAAGACACAAATAAGCACTTTGGGTTAAGGAGTAACCAAGGAAAACACTAGGGGTGGAGCGTGATTGAAGTTTATGATCACGATAAGGACGAAGCCATGGAAAACATTGACAACCAAAAATATTGAGTTTTGAGTTGTGTGGACACTTGAATAGAAGCTGGTAGGGGGAGTTGAGCGAGATGACTGGAGAGGGCATTCGGTTTATGAGATAGACAACAGTAGAAAAGGCATAAGACCAGTAGGTGTTGGGAATTTTTGAGTGATGAAGAAGGGATAGACCTGTTTCGACAATATGTCTGTGTTTTCTTTCGGAAAGGCCATTATGTTCAGGAGTGTGGGGTGGAGAAGTGAGATGAGTGATCCCAGATTTTGAAAGGAAATCTCGTAAGGCAATGAATTCACCGCCATTGTCAGAGAACAAAGTTCATATCTTTGTTTGAAACTTGTTTTCTGTACGAGCTTTAAAACGGATGAATGTTTCCTTGACATGAGATTTTAGTTGAAGAGGATAGAACCAAGTGTATCGAGTGAGATGATCAACAAGAATAAGATAGTGTTTGTATTTGTCAACCGAAATAACAAGAGAGGTCCATAAATCGGTGAATAAATATTCAAGGGGACAGGTTGAAGTAATAGAGGTTTGAGAAAAAGATAGTTTATGACTCTTATTTGAAAGGCAATCAACACAAGAATAGGCTTGTGAAACAAAGTCTGACAGCGGTAATGAGAAAGAGAGATAATGGTTTTGAGTATAGAAGGAGATGGGTGGCCGAGTCTAGAATGCCAGTCTGAGAAGGTTGTTTTGACTGTTGGTGTGGCAAAATACGAAGCTGCTGCAGTACTCACGATCGGCCACTCATACAGCTCCTTACTGGTACGTCCGTGGAGTAACGGGGTTCCCGAGCTCAGATCTTTCACCTGAAAATAAGAGGGAAAGAATTCTACTGAGACTTTGTTGTGATTGCATAGACGATACACTGAGATGAGGTTCTTATGTATTTCTGGAACATAAAGAACATTAGACAGAGTAAGCTGCTTTGACGAAGAAGAAGGAAGTAATGTTGAACCCGTTTGTGCAATAGCGAGACCACTACCATCACCAATAAGAACTTCCTCACCGCATGTGTAAGGTTGATGTAGCGCCTGATTAGTCAAATCAGATGTGATGTGATCGCGCCGGAGTCAAGAATCCAAGGTTGAGATGGTGAAGCAAGCGGGTTCCAACAAGTAGGTGTAGGAAGCAGAGGGGGTTGAGACGTTTGCTGAAACTTCTGAAGTTGATTGCATCTTTTCGCAGAGTGACCCTGGATCCCACAGATTTGGCACCTCCCTTGATAGCCTCGAGGTGGACGTTGCTGATTGTTGGTGCCAGAACTTGTCCAAGGTGGAGTTGGTTTCTTGTTTGGCTTCTGACCGTAGCGTGAATTATTTGCATAATTCGCTGAGATAGGAACATAGACCAACGGTGTAGAGGCAATGATTTTGGCTTCATGATTTATGAGCTTCTCGTGAAGTTCAGTCAGCAATGGTGGTGTCTCTCGGCCCTCAATTTGTTCAATCACAGACTTGTACTCCTCTGGTAAGCCTTGAAGAACATAGTCAAGTATGTCCTCATGATCGAGAACTTTTCCAAGTAACGCCAACTGATCAAATCTTGTGGTGAGACCTTGAACATATTCATCAATGGTTTTTGTGTCTTTGGTCCACGACTTGAGCTGTTGCAGGAGAAGCTTAATGTGCCCACGCGTAGGTTTGGCATACGTAGAGGCCAATATGAGCCAAACACTTGCAGAGGTAGGAGCAAGGGAAACAAGCGGTTGAATGGTCGGGGAGAGCACACCAAGAAGTGCACTGAATATCAGTTTGTCTTGCCTCTTCCACAACGTGTATTCTGGATTTGGAGTGGTGACACCATCAATCGTGATCGTTTGATCTGGTTTGGGTGCCGACTCGTCAAGGTAAGAAGCGAGCTCATATCCATCTAGGAGCGCATGAACCCGACGACTCCAAACCAGGTAGTTGGATGACGATAGCTTCACAATGTTGGACATGTTGATGTTGAGAAGAGTGAAGGAGTTGAGCTGAATTGTGTCTGCAGAGGTTTTAGACACCAGGAAGTGCCGCACCGTTGTCAGAGGTAGCCATGGCGTGAAGAGGAGAGGAAGAAAACAAAAGAAGAAAAAGATAGAGTTGGCGGCTGTAAAAGAAGAGAGCTAGGTAAAATATTAAACATGCTCTGATACCATATAGAATGTGAAGGATGATTTCTATTGATGTATCAGAGTACATATTTATACAAGTGACTTACATCGTATAAGGGAAAGTAGATATTGAACATTTACAGAGAATCATAAGTAACGTGATACGCAAGTATATGGTGATTGATCTTCTTTCCTTAATAAAGAGAGCTTTTTAACCAACCGGTGTGCAATCCCAAATCAACTCTTAAACCAAACGTACCTCACCAGCAACCCAGTTAGCTATTTCCCAACGAACCCAATTCAAAACCTCCCAAAAAACTACAATAATTTCAAGTAGGGTAACTGGATGGTGCTTCTCTGCTGTCCAATCTAAAGTAAGAGCCACACAATTCACTTATTTCAAATGCAAATTAATCAAAAAACAGTATATATCAAAACTCAAACAAAATTACGATAGGTTTAACGCGAAATTAACACAAATTTTAGACACAATATTACACACAAAGATCAAGTTATTTCCAATCATTAAATGATAAAAACACTACGACTTCTGGGCTTCAGGTCCTAAAATCCCATTAACGACTGAAGTTGCGACAAGAACTCCCACGAACTCAGCCGCCACAACTGCTCCCGCCTGCGTCACTCCGTTATAACTAACCGCCGTCTCGATTTCTTTCTCCGCCGTCTCTACTCCTTTCTCCGCCGCCTCTATTCCTTTCTCCGCCGCCTCTACTCCTTTCTCCGCCGTCTCAAAGCCTTCCTTCACGATCTCCGCCGCTTCTTCTTCCGCCCTTTTCAGCTTCTTTCTGATCCCGAATAACGGAATAGTCTCTGCCATTGACGCAGGCTGCAGTCCCGTCACCACCGTCGCTGCCGTCAGGGAAAACAGCATGTTCCTCCGAGAGGCGCCGGTTAGCGAGGGTTTGGTAGGATGCGCCGCGCGTGGGATAACGTGCGCATTTCTTGCGCAACGAACCTGGAGAGCACCGCCGCTGAGTAAAGAAATCGAAGACATTTTTTGAAGATGATGCAAGAACAATCCTAAGCCAAGCAAAGTGAACTAATATGATGTGTAAGAGAAAATGGGAAAAGATTTATATAAATAAGATAAAGAAAAAAAATCATTGACAAATTGACATGCCACGTCATCTCCGTCGAGATTCTTTCAGAAGTGACCAAATAATGGGTAGCAACAAGTAAAGATTAAAGTTTGTCAGATTTTAATTAAATTGTTTTCAGATTTTTATTAATTTTATTTATAATAACTGAATAAATATTTGAGTGGTAGTAATAACGTACACAATTAAAAAAAATATTTGAGAAGCGGGCAAGGTAATATATACATATCTTAACTTTTGTTTTATACCATATTATGAACAACAATGGATGGAGTTACATATAGTCATATATAATGTGGCACACACCATAAGCCATAATTTTTAGTATTTCTGATTTGCTTTGTGTCTTACACATATCTGATTTTCTGATTTGTTTTGTTTTGACGAAATACGGATATTCATTTTTCGGATATCTAAATTTTTTTCGCATATTTAAGAATATTTACAGATATCTACGTATCTCATACATTTTGCTTAATACAAGTAAATCTAGAAAAGAAACTATATATGTTTGTTTTCAAAAAAAATATTTTTACATAATATTAAACCAAAAGTGAAATTAGTGGAACTATATGTTCCATACTATTTTATAATGAAATATTTTTTTGATAAAACACAAAATTTTATAAAATTGTAGTTTTTATAAAAAAAATTATATTCCTTTCTTAATTTAACACTTTATCTGTATTTTATAAATAAAAAAATTATATATTTAAATAATTAATTATATAAAATATACATTTAAACCTTATATTTAATTGTAGATATAAATGTATTGTATAATAGTTAGAGCAAATCAGATATCCGCCGCTAAAAATTTTAATATTTGTGATTTGCTTTGTTTTTAGTGAATGTTGATTTTAATATTTGTTTTGCTTCGTAGAGTTACGGATATCCGGATTTTTCGGATCAAATCGAACGAATAACGAACCAAATCAAATGTAACGGATACAATACCAGTCGTAAGCATAAGGTAATAGTTGAGAACATACAATATAAGGAAGCTGGAGTTAGCTGGGAAGGATTCAGACACATCATGACTTTCACCCAACATCATATATATACCTTCTAGATTTACCCAAAATAATTTACAGAAGATATGACACTAATTTGTAGCTTATCAGTGAGTCGCTTGCATGACAAACACGACCCCATTATTGTTTCGAAAGGCAGTGCGCAATGTTGAGATCAAAGGCGAGTATTACTTTAAAGTTCTGAAAAATTTAGCATCATTATTATCTTTGTTATCAGTTCTGAAAAATGATGCATAGTTTTCATTCTTTGCAAGATATACAATTCTAGCGGGTTGATTTGTGGGCCTTGTGGCTGTACCTTCACTGGTTTATTATGATCCTGAAATCTATGAAAACTCCTTTGAGTGTAATCGATGGAGATTGAAGGTCTTATATAAATATACTAACTCTAAATGAAGCTGTCTTTTTCTCTCTATCATATCTTATATGTAACATATTAATATGTTTTATTTGGTTTGGCAGGGGAAATGACTAATGTTGGGATCCAAAATTTTGATGGCGTTTGGAGGTGTAGTGAAACCATGGAAAGAAATCATATGTGGCCAAAATTGTCTAAAAATTTCTGATTTTCATACTTTTGTGAATATTTGTCTAATGGAACAATCTGATACACCATAGGATCAGAACATAACATGTGGTCATGTAGATCTTGATGTTAAGATTGTCAACCATGAAAGGGAAGATCATGTACAATAGGTACTGGAGGAGAGAAGTATTAGGGACAAAGGTCCCACATCAATCCTAGCCGAACATTCCGAGATTGATGCTCAAAGAGTCATCATCTCGAAGGGACATATTAGGGGCAAAGGTCCCACATCGGTTGTTGGAAGGGATTCTTAGCAATATATAAGATAGATGAGCCACTCCACTTATCACCAATTGGTTTTAGATTGGAAGCCCATCTAGCTTAACAAGAAGTGGTTGCTGGTTTCACCATCTAAAGCGGGCAGGAGCCTGAATAGAGCTTCTGAGAAATCTAAGGAAGCTCCAATTGTTTTGGCTTCAAAGATTGTAGTATTAAGAATCGAAAAGGAAGATTCAGAATCAAGAAGAAGAGGAAAGCTTGTCATTTGAGACAGATATGAAGCAAGTGGAACAAAGTCAAACAGAGCAAGTGGGTGTGGATTCTTTAGGACACATGCCCTCTCTGCTCAACCAGAAGAGCAAGTCATTCTGGAAAATTAACTCATTCAGTACTACCTGCAGACCTAATGCTTCACATAAGAGGTCTACCCCATTAAATGTCTGGTTTCATAGACTCTCTTTCTCTGCCACAAGAACTGTGGGATTCTCAGAGTGTGGTTTATCACTACTTATTCAGGGATGTAGGGTCTCAAGGCCATTGCACACATGGTGTAATAAAAGAGATTATGGTATGATCTTGGATGATGAATGATGTTGTGATGCACCAATTTAACCAAGCTTATTCAATGTTTGAATCTGGTGGTTGTTCAAGATCACCAAAGATGTCGGGTAAAGTTAGTAGCAGAAACGCTAATGTTCAAACGTCCTTTCAAATATCTTGGGGCTACTGGGAAAGTGCTTGGTTTCTTACCAATGATGGAAAAGTATTGAGAGACATCGTAACGTTTTTTCCACTCTACTTCACCCATGTTTCGTTTCTCTAAAAGTCTCAAAGCTTTAGAACTGTTTAATATGGGAAATAGGAAGAATCCAAATGAGAGACTTAACCAAAAAATCAAGAGAAGCTCATGATATTCTCTGTGAAAAACAAGAGGCAACTTTACAGTTTTACCATAAAGGAGGCAATCAAGGAAGAGAGAGAGAGAGAGAGAGAGAGAGAGAGAGAGAGAGGGCATATGATATATGGCAATATCTAGCAGAGTTGGAAGAAGACTATCTTAAGCAATAAGCAAAAAGTGAAGTTCCATTGACTGGATATTGGAGATCAGAGCAACAAAACTTTTCACATTGCTATCTAGATCATACATACAACCATAAGTGAAGTTCTATGTTCAGATGGATCAGTAGCCTCAACTCATGTTGGCATCAAACAAGAAGCATAGAAGTTTCTTACTGATTTTTTTCAATCAACAACCAGAGGAGTATGCTGAATCAAATGTGGAGGAGTTAGGCACTCTGGCCGACTTTAGATGAATTGAAGAGGATAGAAACATCCTAGAGAGGGAGACTACGGCGGAGGAGATTAAAAAGTTTATATTTGCAATGCCATCAAACAAGTCTCTGGATCATATGGATTTTGTGAGAATATAAAGATCACATATCAAGAGTTTTCCTGAGACATGAATAATATATAAAAGATTATGATAAATCCACTTATCAAAAATTGATTTTAAGTTGAAATCTCATGATAAACTCGAATTTAATATGGTATCAGAGCCCAAACACACTCTACCCAAACGAACTAAAATCGATCTGGGCGATTGAAAGGGGCTGATTGATCCTAAACCGACCTGACTCGTATGGTCTGGGATATTGTCAAGATTAATGGTTATACGAACCATTATCTCGAGAGAGTATGTGAGAAAATAAAGCTCCTACATCTGAAGTTTCATTTGAACATGAATAATATATAAAGAGTTAGGGCTTATCACCTATTTATATAAGTCGGAAGCCAATGATAAGCCCGAATTTAACTGATTTCCATTGAGTATGTCAAAACAGCATGGTCAGTTAGTGGTCATGACTTTACAGTAACAATCCAGTCGGTGTTCATAAAGGGTTTCCTCCTCAAGGATGTTAACTCAACTATTCTGATACTTATCCCCAAGAAAATTGAGGTGAAGCCAATGAAAGATTATAGAACGATAACATGCTGAAATGTATTATATAAGGTGATCTACAAAATCATTGCAAATCGTCTTTAAACAGCTGCTCCCACAATAATATAATGCAACCAGTACGCGTTTGTTCAAGGCATATTACTAATGGAAAATATCTTGTTGGCTACTGATATTGTCAAAGAATTAACATAAAGATTATGTCTCTCATCATTGTGCAATGTAGATCAACATCTCAAAAGGTTTTGATTCTATTTAGTGGTTATTTGTGTTGAATCAATGAAACCAATGGGATTTTCGAACTCATTTATACAGTAGATTTTTCTAAGCATTAGTACTTTATTGTTTTCAGTCAAAGTTAATGAGAAACTTTATGGATTAAGATAGGGGTTCTCACTCTATCCCTACGAGTTCATGCTTTGAATGTTGAAAATGGACAAAGCTGCGGTAGATCAAAATTTTGGATGTCACCCATGATTCCAATATATTTCTCTCACGCATCTTTGCTTCATCTAGATGATCTATCTGGATGGACAAACAAACAGATTCAATAATACGTGGATGAAACATTTGAATGAATCATGTAAATTGATCATCTAGATGGAGATGACAGATGATGAAACAAACAGCTCCTATATAGTCTTGATGTAAATAGGAAGCTCAAAATTTCAGCTGATCTAGTTAAGAAATGTAGACTTCTCCAATCTAAAAACGTGTTCTCCTATTTTTTTTCAGCTTTAAGAATTGTAGTCTCGTTATTATATTCTCAAAATTTCTCATCTTTGGTTAGCTAGATAATAAGAAGACAAAATATATTAGTCATCCCTGAGTTTGTGACAATGACAAAATCATATATGCTATAGAAGTATTGAGAGAATATGTTCTTTGTATTAACCTATTGTTGTGAATATATACAGAGGTGTGTGTAGGGTTTTCCCAATCACAGTAATGACAGAGAATCACTAACGTGATACAATATTGACATAATAAGGAAATAGGATTATTCCTTTACATCCCCCCTCAAGATGGAGCTTGCTTGAAGACTCCAATCTTGGTAGACAAAGTGGAGAAAGGAGCACGATATAGTGGTTTAGTGAGAGCGTCCGCAAGTTGATCTTTGCTGGAAACGTGGGAGACACGCAGTTGACCGGAGGTGATTTGATTGCGGATAAAGTGGTAGTCGAGGGTGAGATGCTTCATCCGAGAATGGAAGATGGGGTTTGCACAAAGGTAAGTTGCCCCGACATTGTCACAGTATATCATAGGTGGTGAGGTGACCTTCATGCCGAGTTCAGAGAGTAATGAGCAAAGCCATCGAACCTTAGCGGAGGTGTTGGCAACTGAGTGGTACTCAGCTTCGGTGGAGGAACACGCGACACCCTTTTGCTTCTTGGAGGACCAGGAGATGGGGTTCTTTCCAAGGTAGACGATATAGGCTTGGGTGGAGACATAATCATCTTGATCTCCAGCCCAATCGGCATCTGAAAAGGTGTGAAGGATGTTGTTGTTGTGTCTGTGGAAGAAGATTCCATGAGAAGATGTTTCGGCGAGGTACCTTAGCAGTCGTTTAGTAGTGTGCCAGTGATCAGTCATGGGTTGATGCATATACTGCGATAAACGATTTACGGCGTAAGAGATGTCCGGGCGTGTAAACGCGAGGTACTGTAAACTGCCGACTGTGGCTCTATATTGAGTTGCATCCATGAGTTTTGTTCTGATTTTAGCGAGATCTTTGGTGTAGTGGCCATAGGTGTGGTGACGGGCTTAGCGTCCAGCACATTGCAGTGTGTTAGGAGATCCAGAATGTATCGTCGCTGAGTAAGGTGTAGACCTTTTCCGGTTCTATGAGCTTCGAGACCTAGGAAGTAATGTAGGTCTTCTGGATCTTTGATTGAAAATCGAGACGCAAGAGAGTCAAGCGTTTGCTGGATCAGGTTGTTGTTACTCCCAGTGACGATTGTGTCGTCTATGTAAACAAGGCTGTAGGCGACATGAGAGCCGTGATTGAGGATGAACAGCGAGGTGTCGGTGAGAGAATTAACGAAACCAAGTGATAATAGGTAAGTTCGAAGCTCCTGGTACCAGGCTCTCGGAGCTTGTTTCAGGCCGTACAAGGCCTTGTGAAGGCGACAAAAATGATGTGGAGGATTGACGTCGACGAAGCCTTGAGGTTGGGTGATGTAGACTTCTTCGGTCAGAGTCCCTTGAAGGAACGCATTGTTGACGTCGAGCTGCTTGATTGGCCAGTCCCTTGTAACCGCAATGTCAAGTATGAGCCGGATTGTGGAGGATTTTATTACTGGACTAAAAGTTTCAGTATAGTCGATGCCCTTCCTTTGGTTGTATCCTTTAGCGACGAGTCTGGATTTTGGCCTGAGAATAGAGCCGTCAGGAGCATATTTATATTTAAAAATCCACTTCATACCTACGATGTTTTGGTGTGGAGCTCGCGGAACAAGAAACCAAGTTCGGTTTTGGATTTGAGCATTGAACTCGTTTGTCATGGGGGTCCGCCAGACATCGTCGGAGAGAGCCTGAATTACTGTCTGAGGTTCTGTTTTGTAGTAGCTGGAAGTGACGAGGGCATAGCGAGTGTTTTGTTTGGTGATCCCTTGTTTGGCGTGAGTGCGCATAGGGTGACTGTTGGCGGGAGCAGAAGGAGGTGGTTCCTGTTGCACTGGTGCAGGTTGGGTTTCGTTGGTACTCGAGGATGCAGGAGAGGCGGGGACATCAGGAGAGACGGAGACATCAGGAGCAGAAGTGGGTGATTCTGATGGAGGAGATGGAGGAGGTGATGGATGATTTGAGCTATTGTGGCTCTCCGAGGATGTTGACGGAGCGTTGCTGTTTGTTGGAGGAGCAGGAGCCGTAGACTGTTGTGAATGATCTGAGCCTTAGGGGGCCGTGGCGGGCTCAACGAGTGTTGGTGAATGTGTCGGTATGATTGTAGTTGGCTGTATCCAAGCCTGGGGGTTTACGGGAACTAAGGTTTTAGGTTTGGATAAGGTGTGGAAGGGAAATTGGGTTTCATCAAACCGTACATGTCGTGAGACATAGAGACGGTTTGAGAGGGGTTCTAAGCAAATGAAGGCACTTTGTGTGAGGGAGTACCCGAGGAAGATGCAAGGGCTGGATCTGGGTTCTAGTTTGGTTGATCGATATTGCCGGAGCCATGGGCTAACAGAGGCACCCAAAGATTTTGAGTTTGGAGTAGTTGGGGTTAACGCCAAAGAGTGAAGTGTATGGCGACGATAGGTTTAGGACAGGGGTTGGTAGGCGGTTTAGTAGATAAACGGCTGTGGCGAAGGCATAAGACCAGTAGGTATTGGGCAGATTTGCGTGATGGAGTAAAGATAGGCCGGTCTCGACGATGTGTCGATGACGACGTTCAGCTAGACCATTGTGTTCGGGGGTGTGTGGAGGTGAGGTGAGGTGAGTGATGCCGAAGAGAGAGAGAGAGAAAGTCACGTAGGGCTATGAACTCACCGCCATTATCGGAGAAAAGAGTACCGATTTTGGTTTGGAATCTGTTTTCAGTGAGTGCTTTGAAACGTATGAATGTGTCTTTGACATGAGACTTGAATTTAAGTGGATAAAACCAGGTATAGGGGGTAAAGTGATCAACTATAATGAGATAGTATTTATAGTGATCGATAGAGAGGATTGGGGATATCCAGAGATCAGTGAAAAGATATTGGTGAGGTTTTCTGGATGAGATTGAGGTTTGAGAAAAAGCTAGTTTGTGACTTTTATTAGAAAAACAATCAAGGCAGGACAACGGTTTTGATATAGAATCGGAAAGCGGTAAAGAGAAATTGGAAACAATGGTTTTGAGGATAGGTAGGGAAGGATGCCCGAGCCTGGAGTGCCAATCATTAACCGACGTTTTCACCGTTGGAGTAGTAAAGTATGATGCTGCTGTGTGCGTTATTGGCCACTCGTAGAGCTCCGCCCTAGTACGTCCTTGGAGTAACGGGATCCCCGAGCTGAGATCCTTCACTTGAATAGAAGCCGGGAAAAATTCCACGGAAACTTAATTAGCGTTGCCAGAGGTGATGTGATATGGGGCACCGGAGTCAAGGATCCATGGAGTTGTTGAACCTGTTGCAAGATTTGCGCGAGGATTCCAGTTGGTCGTTGGCGTCGAATGTGTTGGCAACAAGCCTTGGTACGGCGAGCTTGTTTGAAGCTGGGGGCAGCGCCTGGCAGAGTGACCTTGCACCCCACAGAGTTGACATTTGCCAAGGTATGGACGTGGGTCACGGTTCTGGTCATATGGACGACTCTGGTCGTGATTGCGACTCTGATCATGGTTGCGGTTGTTGGTCCATGATGGAGTCTGTTTTTGGTTTCCTCGTTGTGGATATGGCTTGTTGCGACTGTTGGTGTAGTTTGCTGTGATCAGGAGAGATGAAGCAGAGGGGTTGTGAGAAGTCGTGTTGATCTTGACCTCGTGATTGATCAGTTTTTCGTGAAGTTCGGCTATTGACGGTGGGTGGTCTCGACTTTCAGTTTGATCCACCAAGGGCTTGTACTCTTCCGGAAGACCTTGGAGTATGTAGTCAATTTGATCTTCATGATCAATGATTTTTCCCAGGACTGCAAGTTGATCAAACCGAGTGATCAATCCTTGGAAATATTCATCAATGGAAAGCGTTCCTTTGCTCCACGTCTTGAGTTGGTTGAGGATATGTTTGACGTGTCCTCTGCTCGGTTTGGCGTACGTCGAGGCCAGCGTCTTCTAGATCTCCGCACTTGTGTTGGCACAGGAGAGGATAGGTTGAATGGTGATAGAGATCGCGCCAAGCAACGCACTGAAGAGTAGTTTGTCTTGACGCTTCCAAAGGGTGTATGCTGGATTAGCAGTGACGGCTCCTGCAACGGTGATGGTAGGAGACGGTTTGGTCGCAGTGTCATCAAGGTAAGAGGCGAGGTCATAGCCATCGACAAGGGCATGAACCTGCCTACTCCACATCAGGTAGTTGGAGGAAGATAGCTTGATGACGTTAGCCATGTTAATGTTGACGAGAGAGGAGGAGACGAAAGCAATGGTCTCGGTTGAGTTAGCGACATGGGAAACGCCATTGTCGTTTTGGGTAGCCATGGGAGACGAGAGGAGTTGAAGATGTAGAGAGATTGAGAAGAAGGGTGGGCGGCTGAAAAAAATCAGAAGCCTTGCTCTGATACCATATAGAAGTATTGAGAGAATATGTTCTTTGTATTAACCTACTGTTGTGAATATATACAAAGGTGTGCGTAGAGTTTTTCCAATCACAGTAATGACAGAGAATCACTAACGTGATACAATATTGACATAATAAGGAAATAGAATTATTCCTTTACATACGCAACGCAACGCGAGGTCATCTTTGAATTAAAAAAAGAAGCTTAGGACGAATACTTATTACTTTTCTTGTTCTGTTTCTCCTTAACAAAACTCTGAGCGCTGGTCTGTATCCCTATTGTATTTTCCATTTTGGAAAAATGGTTAAGGTTGATTATTTGAATGAGCTTCAAGTCGCTGCAAAGAAGCTGATCCGCAGCTATTGAGTCTTATTTTTGGTCACGTTTTTCCTACAATGGGTCTCATCTATAGCTGCAATGTTAGTCATCTTTTCTTGTTTAAAACATTGTGATATATGTTTTGTATTAAATGTTTTGATCTTTCAATAAAGTTACTTTATTTTTTGGTGAAGTCTTCTGCTGATATTGGATGGAACGAAATGGAAGTCAACCAACATGAGGACTTCCCTATTAGCTCCTTACCTTTTCGTTAGCCTTCCTCTTGTTATTTTCAAGTTCTTGAGGTTACAACAAACTAAAAGACTACATTTCTATGTTGTTGTTCTTGAGTATTTAACGATCACCTGATTAACTATTTGCAATCTATCCACAAGACTGAGCTTATGAAATGGATCGCTATCCTCATAGTCGTTCTCAAGCTTTTCCTCCCAATCCAGTTTCCTGGTACACAATGAAGAAACCAAATATTTAAGACCAGATTTCACCTAGTATTTATTCTATAAAGAATTGGTTGAAAAGTATTTTTGTTTATTTCTAACCATAACATAGTATTCGTTCTCTAACAGAACATTTCCAATTTATTAGTCTGATCATCGTCTGACATTTAGTATAGTAATGTTAGAGAACACATTGGGGTAATAATAAATCGTTCAACTGAGAGTTAGTTAATCTTTGTAGTGTCTTTACTAACTATAAGTTGAAAACAAAACTTGCAGAGTCGCTAGAAATTCCAGGTTTAACGCTTCTTCTTATTGTGACTGCGCCAAATTTCTTTCATTGAAACATTCAGAGACGATAAGACATAGGGATGTCAAATGGGCGGGTTCTCCATCGGCGGTCTGTGTTCAAATTGTTAAGGCCAATATGGACATACCCACATTAGACCAAATTTAAATGGGTCTAAATGGGCTAAGTCTGATTGCGCCCATGAGCAAAACTGGGTTAGACCATCTGGACATTGGACGGTCCAAATAGTAAAATGGTTAGGTTTACAAAATTGAAAAAAAAAATTACTATTTTACTTTGTTCTACCAAAATCATAAAATCAAATTTTCACCAAAACCATAAAATCATGTTTTCCTATAAAAATGACAAATACTGCAAAATCATGATTTTCTGCCAAAACCGATAATTTTATTTTCCCATCAAAACTACAAAATCACGTTTTCCTATCAAAATCGCAAATCATGTTTTCCTGCCAAAACTGAAAATCACGTTTTTTATCAAAATAACAAATCATTTTTCCTGTCAAAACCACAAATTCACGTTTTTCATCAAAATCGTGTTTATCGCCAAAACCACAAAATTGATATTTCCCGCCAAAATCGCAAAATCGTGATTTTCTGCCAAAACCGAAATTTTGTTATTTCCCGTTAAAACCGAAAATTGGATTTTCCGCCAAAACCGAAAAATGTATTTTTTTGCTGAACCGTAAAAATCGCACTTTTTGTTGAAACTAAAAATTACATTTTCAGAAAATTGAGTGATTTACACTAAATAGGCGTATGGGTCCATATGAACAGACCAATTGGTCATGGTCCTATTTGGGTATGATCATATTTGGACATGGTCCTATTTGGACGTCGACCAAAACCGTCGAACAAAAAATGATGCCCATCTGGACACACCCAAATTAGCCTAGCCCGACCATTTGACATCTCTAATAAGACAATGGCAGACCCATTATCAGTGTGCTTTTGGACGAGCTTTTACCTTCTAAATAATCACATTAAAGCGTGTGGTGGTTACAAAAATTCATCCACGCAGAAGGAACACCTCCCTTACACCATTTGTTGTATGTTTGCTTGCAATAGCGAATGTAATCTTTCTTTTCTATTAATCTGTCTACAACTAACTATGTCGTGGAAGATGGTAACACAAAAGAAAATCCCTTAATGAACGCCAACACAAAAGAAACTAAAAATTTATCTGTTTTCACATTTTGTGAGAAAAAAATGAAAAGTAAGAAAATGATTTATATACCAGGAGCCAGCAGTTTTGTTGGTTGAATAAACCATGTGACCGGATCTCTAGAAAGCCCAGTCGCTAAAAAAAAGATGGAAAAAGATGTTTTGTGTGGATCCAGGCTAATGGATGAAGCTTCGATAGCTCTGACATCTGATTGGTTGATTTGTTTTGAGTTAATTCTTTTGATTTATTTGTTTTTTTGTCAATTTATTTAAAATTAGGGAAAGCTTTTATAATTCTTGTGTGTGTGTGTTTTTCTTGTCGGCTTAATGTTTCATTAAGGTTCCGAATGGAAAAAACGGATTAGGCGGTGCGGATCTAGCGTATCTAGTGAATCAAGTGGAACAAAAGCGTATCAAGCGGAGCGAGCTGTACAAGTGTGGATCGAACGGATCTAGCGTTCCAAAACATATTTGTGAATGGTAAAAGTGGATAAAATATGATCCAAAATATTGTATAAATCTAAAATAATGTATATATATTTAAAATTACTATTTATTTTCATTAGTAATTCTCTTAAAAAATTATATATGTAAAAAAACTATATTTAAAAAAATATATTAGAAACTTAAATTTAAAAATATTATTTTTTAACTCTGAAATTAAATATATTTGTGATTATAATGATTAAAATAATTATATTTATTTAAATAATATTGTTATTTTGGCATAAATATTAACTAACATACCAATTACTTAAATATTTCAATAAATTTCAAAAAGAAGTTCAGTAGTAACAAGTGGATTAAGCGTTGCAGATCTAACGGATTGAGCAGATCGAATAAAACTAAATCAGATCAGACGGAATATACAAAACACAAGTGGAACGAACAGTATAAAATGTCTCTATTATTATTATATTTAATTTAAAATTATATATTATTTTACTATTTACAATATATTTTATATTAAGTGTCAAATTTTATAAAGTTTTAAATTATAATTATGAATTATATTTTTAATAAATTAGTTGAGGTTATTGATTATTATTAATTTAGAGTTATTAAAAATCTATATAAAATGATACGTTCAAATGAAATAATGTGTCATCTATAACTATGTTTTGTAATTTTAGTTAATTGTTAGTTATTTTATGCAGAATTGTGTTAAAAGTAAATTAAGTTGTATTTGAAATATCTATTTGAAAGTATTATTTATTATATTTATTAACAAAAGAACTGTTATTTTTTTATGAATCACCTTGATTTAGGAGTATTTTCTCGGCTTTGCTTTATTATTGAATATGATGACCAAACAAAAAACAATTCTGACGTATTTTTTTAAAAGCGGAGCGTTTGACAGACTATTCACAGTTTTTAAAAACAAGTAAAAGTAATGTGAATGGGAAGCAAAAGCGGTGCATCTACTCTCTGTGTGAGAACTGTCTTTTTATTCGCTCTCTATTCTGAGCCTAAGAAGCCCATTCTGGTGAATTACAACTGGTGCTTTCATCAGGCCCGGAACACATCATCTTTCTTGTTCTTTAAATGGATTTAGGAAAAAAGTTTTGATTCGATTGAATTGTTTAGAAAAGTCAATTGTCATATTCAGAAGTGGATGGTGGCAATTGTTCATTGGCTTCAAGCATTGGTGATTATTGATTTGATGTTGATGTGTTCTTACTGTGAACTAATTAAATGATTGTTTGAAACAATCTATATTCTTATCATCTGAGCAATAAAAGGTTGTTTTGTTTCGGTCGTTTCTATGAAATAATAGGGTCGACGATCTATTTCTCTATAAAATTATAATATAGTATCAAATGTCTTTGAAACTATCATCTCTGTTTATTTTCTTACAAAAGTAAAATTTGAAACTTATTTCCCCTTAACTGCATAGTTATAGATCTATTTCCTCACAATAATCGAATTAGATAGTTAAATATCAGTTTATTGTTTTAAGTTAAACTGTAAACCACTTAAAATTGATGGTTAACCAAATAAAATCCAATTTAAAATGATTTAAACCCGATTTATACCAGATTTAAAACCTAATTTATACCTGATTTAAGGTGGATCACTATTTTTAATGAGTCTTAGTCTTAAATCAAATATAAATGGAGTTTAATTCGTTCTTAATTGAATCTTATTTGGTTAACTATCAATTTTAAGTGGTTTACAAATTAATTTAAAATAATAAACCGATATTAAACCGTCTAATCCGATTATTGTGGGGGAAATATATCTCGAACTACATACTCGGAGAGAGTTAGGTTTCGAACTTTACTTTTGGGAAAAAAATAGACAGAGGTGATAGTTTCATAGACATTTGATGTTATATCATAATTCTCATGAGAAAATAGATTGTTGACTCAAAATAATAAGAAGAGAGTTACAGCTTTGGCCAGTTCAATCTAAAACGTTAATAGATGTTTTAAGATTACTATAAAGTGTTTTATATGAAAGCCTTTAGTTATACTTACATAACTAGATGCAATATTTAATTTGGATCCCTATTGATTATTTTTCTAGTTCTAGTTTTATTTTTTTCCTTGTGTACAGTTTGTAACTTTTTTTTGTCAACTGTCCATTTCAGTTAGATCAAGTGTTGGTCAGACGAGCTGATTATCCGAAGAGCACCTCCATTTGTCTGGGTTTGATCTATATGGGAGAAAGCATAGCCTCTGTTTTATGCTCCTTTCGCTAGCGAATCCACGCGACCATTAATACGTACAATTCCTTACTTATAAGATCATGTACATTGGTTTGGATTTTTTCAACAACCTATTTTTCACTTTTAATCTTCCACCTAACATTCTCTTTCTTCCACTTCATATTTTCTTGTTTTTCTTCTATTTATTTTTTTCATGTTCTTATTTTAAAACTTATGATAAATGAGATTTTTATATATGTCCAAAACTTATGAAACTAATTTCTATTTGTAGAACACAAAATAAAATTTTGATATAAAAAATAAAATAAAAAAATTAATTTGCTATAGTATAAGTGACCTAAACTAATCAAGATGAATACAATTATATATGGACCCGAGCTTTTTAACATTCAACATGTTGTAAAAATTCAACAACAAATAATCCATGTCATGTTCTTAAAATTTTCAACACCTTCAATGTAAACTTTCAACTGTTGAAATAAAGATCCAACACTACCATTGTATATGGTCTAATTTTAATAACAAAATTCTATTTAAAAAAAATCTGTGTCCAAAAAAGCAAATTTCCTAAATTCAAGTGTTGGAAACCGGAAAGGGACTTGTTATATTTATCAACTAGGTAATAATTCGCGCTATACATAAAATAAATCTTTTTGATTTTTTCAATAAATAATTAAAAAATAGTAACAAAAGAAATTTAAATATAATTTAATAATTTGATTAAGTTAAAATTGTAAAACAAAAATCAATTCAAGTATGATATATATTTCTAAAATTTTATTATTAAAATAATTATGGATTTTTATAATGATGCACAATTTAATTTAAATGATATTTATATATATGGTTTGAATATCTATTAAATGAGGTTTTCAACTCATATGGTTTATGATCATTTTATATATTTTGATAATAAAATTTATAAAACTTGATCACAAAATTTTCAATGTGTGCCTTTTACAAAATTTAGTAATCTTTAATCGTTCTAAAATTTCAAAATATAACATATACAAAAATCTAAATTTTTATTATATGGTTAATATGATTTTGAATGTATTTAATAATATAAAAGTAAATAAAAAGATAGAGGATATAAAATATTTTTATCAATTTTTATTATTCAGTATCATTACTTGTCATCTTTAATTCATATTAAGTAATTATGTGTCTTGTACTTAAGCAAAGAAGAATGTTATTTAACGTGTTATGCGAGAATGCATAGAGTGACGACACGTCAACTTTTTAACGAGAATCATTATGTTGATGACAAGTCAACTGTTTGTGATAAACATTGTGATGACTGCACATCGGCATTGCTCTCTCAAAATGCTTCTCAATTAATGGTTAAGAGATGTGGACCTAACCCAAATAAATGTTTTATGTTCAAAAATTGTTTCTTTCTTACTTGTAAACGCTTAGGGTACCTTTTTTACAAGGTTCTTTATGTTTGGTTCTCAAACTAATCAAGAAAATAAATTGTGATACTTTAAGATACTTTTACATGAGTATCTCAACATTTGAAAATTTTATTTGATTTAAATACATTTTATTAAAAAAATTAGTGTAAAATACCCACAGTTGAGTACTTTGCAATAAAAATGTTCTTAGCGCTTGAAACAATCTAGAATCTCACATTTGATGCGAGTTGAGTGACCATACACGATTGAAAAAAAGAAAACAGCACTTCGTTATAACACTATTAAAAACATTGTTGCATCAATGTTTTACATGAGAACATCTTCAACCCCACTCCATATTTTACTGCAAAATATAGAGAGAAATGGAGTAAAATATGGAGTGGAGTTGAAGATGCTCTAATTCAACAAGTTAACTACTTGTCATTTTCTCAAACTTTTTTTAACATGGAGGTTCATGGATCGTTGGTTCTATACAATGAAGTCTAGTTTACATTGTTTGTTAAAATAACTGACTGAACTAACACTAAAATTTCAAAAATCTTATTTTAAATCAATTTTTTACCTAAATAATATAATCAAATAAACTATGAAAAAACTACAATGAACCCCAAACCGTCTCTTTCACCATAAGAACTATCTACTGGAATTGTCGAAAGTTTGGTAATGACTTGATAGTTTGACGCCTAAAAGAGATAAATCGTAATTATCTCTTAGGCAGCATATGCCTATCTGAAAAAAAAGCAATAAGATTACTACATTAGAGATGTAGGATGTGCATTAATTATTTGCCTCAGATATGTAACAGTCCCACCTTATGGTTTAAGTGGTGGTTTTAGTAGTGTTTTGGAAGCAATCAGTAGATCTTTCAGTTCTTTATCAGTCTTTTAATCTTGGAGAATCCTATGTTAAATATAATAATTATGATTTCTACTTATCCTTTGTTTATGGTCATCCTCACAATTTTGTAATGGTCTATGGGAGAGATTGGAAAGACCAGTCGTATATAGAAAGCAATGGTTAATCATGGAAGATTTTAATAAAATTCTTGATTATGAAGAAAAATGTGAAGGTAAAGACAGAGAAGATATCACCTTTCATTCGACGAAAGCTCATGCCATTTCACATATTTGAAGACAATTGGAAACAGGTGTTCATGGGCAAGACAACGAGGTGATCTTTATGTCACAAGCTTTCTGGATTGAACAACAGCCAACAGTGAATGTCATTTCAACTTTCCAACTTCAGAAACTTACTCCTTGGAACTTTGAGAACCTGGTCATAGACCGCTGATAACTTTCATAGATGAGAAAACAGAGGAATGTCATGGTCGATTCACGTATGATGACCACCTAAGGAAAAAAAAAGGATTCAATAAAAATGTTCTCAGAGGTTGGAGAAGAACACAAATACTCATGATATCAACTTATTCGGAGACTAAAAAGTTGCATATCACATATCTCACAGTGGAAGCGAAGTCATTGAAATAATGCAAAAAAACATATATTACTGCTTTGATATCAACTTGATAAAGCATGTTCTGAACGACAACATGTGCCATTGATAAGGAGATTACAACAAGAGTTTCCATGTGCTTATATATAGATGAAGAACGTTTCTTGAAAGTAAGAGCAGAAGTCCTTGGTTAAAATCAAGTGATAGAAACACAAAGTTGTTTTAGGCAACTACTTCAACTTGAAGAATGAGAAACCATCGTAATATATTCTAATTGTACAATAAAAAGAGGGAATATATAAGTAGTTAAGGTGGCTGCGACATATTTTACAGAACAATCCAGTTCTTAGACAATTCACCAACGACTACAATGAAGCTTGTAAAGGTTTTCAAAAAAGGGTTTCAGAGACTAACAACAAGGATCTATAACAAGATAAGTTTCTTCATATGAAATAAAAGAAGCATACCTTTCAATAGCTTCTCATAAAACACTAGGGCCAGATGGCTTCTTCGCGGATTTTTATCAAAAAATTGGAAAGATATTAATAAGGACATTATAAGAGAGGGTTCGTATGTTCTATAAGATGATAAACTGGATCTGACTCATAACCGTACGAACATCTGCCTAATACCAAAGGTTCAATGGCTACATCAATGAACAATTTCCAAGGAATGTCTCTTTATAATGTTAGCTTTAACATCATATCTAAGATCTTGGTTAGTCGACTGAAACAATTTATATCTGCGATAATATAGAATAAAGTGGCATTCATTCCAGGGCGTATAATCAAAGATAATGTGATTATATCTCATGAATCTTATCATTCACTTAAGCACTTAAGCTAGGAAGAGACAATAAAGTATATGGCATTTAAAACAAACATCACAAAAGCATATGACATATTGAATTGGAGATCCTTAGAGTAAACAATGAGACGAATGAGGTTTGACTCAAAGTGGATCAAATGTATAATGAATTGTTTCTCAACTCTGTGTTTATCTAAATTGCCAAGAGAACACATCATATCGTAGAGAGCCAGTAGATAAGGTGACTATATATCACCATATTTGTTTATCCTTTGTGTTGAGGTACTTTCGCATATGATGCATAAAGTTATTGTGGATAAAAAGATTCAAAGAATCAAATTTGGAAAGGTCCAACAGTCAATCATCTTCCATTTGGATATGACTCCCTTTTCTTTTCATTAGCAAACCCAAAGAATATAAAATGACTCAAGAAAATATGAGTCAGTGTCATGCCAAACAACGAATTCAACGAACTCATCTATTACACTTGGGAGTAGGGTGACATATAATGTCAAAACATAGAAGAGAAGAATACTCAATGTGCATAATGAGGGTGGTGGAGACAAATATTTAGGGATCCTAGAGAAGTTCGGAAGAAAAAAGACAGAAATGATTCACTACATCACATAGAAGGTTAGAGCAAAAACACAAGGATGGGATGATAAATATTTGACACATGGTGGTAAAGATGTGCTCCTCAAGTAATTGGTATATCAAAATCGGTGTATGCAAATAATATATCCAAAATCCCAACAACTATACGTACATATATAAACAACATTCTTGCAAAATTATGGTGGAGTCGAGGTGATGGAATCAAAGGTTTGTATTACTTCTCTTGGAAAGATCAAGTATACCAAAGAAAGAAAGAGGTTTATGATTCAGAGAGAAATTTAATCTAGCTCTACTTGGAAACAAGCATGGAGAATACTACGGACACCATATTGTTTAATGGTAGGGGTTTAAAAGGATGTTATTTTGATGATGGAAATGTTCTCACAACAACCTTAAAAGGACAGAGTTCCTTTATTTGGATATCACTATTAGAACGTAAAAATTTGTTGAAACAAGGTCTAAAATTCATTGTTGGAGATGGGAACACAAGAAGCTTCTGGTTTGGCAGAATAATGGAAGCCTAGTCAAATATTGGACTTATGAGAATATAATAGGCTGGACCAAAGAATAATCAGAAGGATGGGGGGAGGATGCAGAAATCATTCTCTCAATAAGACTATGTTCAAACGAAAAGAAAGGTCTTCTTCAAAGGCATTGCAACAGAACAGGGATATATTGTCAAGAAATGTCTTTTTGAAGGCATTGCAACAAATCAGGGATATATTGTCAAATATGCATATTGGTAACTACTGGTCAATTCAACCAAGAGAATGCAGAACCTCCACTAGATAATCTCCAACTAAAACATCTTATTTAGAAGGTAAAAGAGGCTACAAAGCTTAAGCACTTTCTGTGGGAATCGGTATCAATTTCTATATCAATTGGAGAAATGCTTCAGAGAAGACATATCAATCAGAGAATCAATTTTCTCGTTGTTAATAAGATGAAACTGTAGAGCATTTGTTCTTCACATGCTTATATGTCCAAAAAATCTGGTGTGCCTCAAACTTTTCAAACCCACACACATCCAAATGCAACACTAGAAGAAAAGCTAGTGTGTATCCTGAAAAGAAATGATGCAATACCTCAATAAGTACAACAATTACAGATATGGATATTTTTAGAAGATATGAAAATGCGGGAAGATGCATATATATCAAAGCAAAGGTATCAAATTATACACAATTTTAAAGTCAGCCAGATATGATACAAATGAATGGTTGGATGCTCAACTATGCGTGGAAAACTAAGAAGAGACACCTGAAAAGAGTTTACAAAGACGTCGTGGAAAGACCACTCATTACTAGGAATGCATTGGAGAGTGAATGAACTATAAGTTCTCTTTATTGCTATGCAAAAATTGTTGGAGCAAAGGATATAAATGAATCATCTTTGAAGGATATAGCATAAATGTGGTGAAACTAGTGAAGAAGAAAGCGATTAGTTTTGGATCTTGAAACTTGATTTGAGATGGCGATGGATAGCTATAATTGAAGATGTTCAATTTTTGGATAAAGACAAGTTCAAACAAGTCGGTTGATATTCTTGCTAAACAAGCAATACCATGATGTAATCTCTTTCACTTTTATACATCTTTCACTTTTATCCATATATTGCTCTTGTACTGACTCATTGCCACAAGAAACTTGTAGTCATCAATATAATCTACAAACTTGTAGCATCAATATAATCTAATTTGACGAAAATAATAATTTTCTTACGGGTTTTTAGTTTTCTTAATTGCAATGTATTTTATAATAACAATAGACATTAAAATAAAAAAATATATATGACTAGGCACCATGAAGAAACCAAGTAAGCGGCATTGAGTCCACACAATGGCAGATCCACGTTATTAAAAGGTTGTCACTTGACAGATTGCTATGGTTATCTATAGATTTCTACTCCACGTTTTTATCATACCACACAGATTGCTATGGTTATCTATAGATTTCTACTCCACGTTTTTATCATACTAGTTTTTAGAGTAATTGGAATAGCACGAGAGTGTAATTAATTTCCTTAACATAAAATCATAGGATATTTGGAATAACGCGAGAGTGTGACTAATAACCTAAATATAACTCTGACTTATTAGATACCTAGGCACATAAGGGAGTTGGTCTAGTGTTTAGTTGAACAATTGAATTGGTTATTAACGCTTTTCTGAAATAATTATCGATTGACACTCAATAGTATCAATCTTCACTCTCTCTAAATCCGTACACGATAGTTAGAATTTTAAGGTTGAGACAACTGATTAGTAATTGCATGCGAGAGCTGGATTACTTATAATTACGTTCGAGTTCTGGAATTGAACTTAATTAAACCCTTAGCATCTATTGATTGCAGTTTTGAATCTCTTGATGGATAAATCCCTAGATCGAACGCTTTTTCTTATAACTTACAAACCATTATATCTAATTACTGCTTTGTTTACTAATTTATATTGTTTTCTAGTTTGATCAGAAACTCAAGTTTATTGTGTGAAATATAGAGTATACATGGATTCAATTATCAAGTACTACATCGAATCTCTTATTTGAAAGGGCAGCTTGAAGGTTAATTTGAGCAATCATGAGTCGAACCCACTATCATGGTTGTCAATTTTCTTATGTTCATGTTTCTATTTAGCTACTATAGAACACAACCAGTGAGATCAATTATGTGCATGATCCAATAAAACCACTCTAGCAATTATATATTACTAAAACCTTAGAATACCATAAATCTAACAAGTAAGCTACTTACTTAGATATAGTAAAGCAAATCGTAGAGATAAACTGAATGAATTGCACTAAAACATAGAGTAAAAAATACTAGAGTTTCAATACAAATCTATGAAAGAGTCTTAATTTTTTTTCCTAAACCTAATAACAGCTTATTATAATATAGTAAAGTGTGTCTTGTCTAAACGACGGCACAAAAACTATATACATTAGGTATAAAGTCAGCCTTATAAACCAGAGCTGAAGGAAGACTTAGAGTACCACCTTAATTGCAATATATAAACAAAATTTCTAAAATTCTCATATTAATCTTAAATAACTGTTTAAATCTAAATATTTTCGTTTGAGTTTCGTATTACTCGAAATTTAAATGCAATATGAAAAAAACAAAGATGGAAAATATGGGCCTAGACAACCTTACATCACTAATGATTGGAAATGTTGATATTAAAGCTATAGTGGAAGTTTCATGGTAATGTCAAGTCCAATCTTTTTTTTTCTTTTTTGTAACTTATGTCAAGTCCAAACGTTTTCCAATGATCTTTACAAAACAACAACTAGATGCGACAAAATAAAAAAGGAATCCCACTCCTTGAGAACACAGAAACAAACAAAACATATAAATACAAACCAACAATTATTGATCATCAAATCGTATGGATTAATTATCCAAATAACATATAACATATAACATACTTATCTCGCAAAATGGGTAAAATAGTTGTTGTTCAAGTTTCCTCCAACTCCAGTTTCGTTGATGTTTGGGATTGATTCCCACTTTCTTTCTTTTTTTGAAAAACAGATTGATTCCCACTACATTCACAAATTTGATCCAAAAAAAAAATATACTGAAAACATTGTAACAGATATCAAATTTATTTTTCTTTAATAATGCAATTCAGTCCATAATTTGCCGGTTGGTGTCTTCCTACGGATTGTGTCTGGACAGATTCGCTTGTTCGGTTGTTCCATATACTATACAGCAAAAGGTCGTAATAGTGTTTACACTTTAGAGTATACGTAAGGTTATACGTAAACATTGATTGATTGTTCCTAAGTTAAGAGTTTGACCATTTTTTCAAAAAAAAAAAGTTAAGAGTTTGACCAACTTCCGGATCTCATTCCTAGCACTGTTGCACACACGTGATCTAACTAGCTATATGTGTTGGAAACTGAAGTCCCAAATCGTATATAATTTGTAGTACATAAAAGGTCAAAGTTTTTTTTTGTAAAAGGGCATTAAAAAGTGCAGCAACTTCGTTTTGGACAATATAAGATTGTAACTTCTATTTGGACAATATAAAATAATGGACAGTCACATGATGCATTTAGCAAAACACAAATAGAAGTTGCATGTAACTGTTTTTAGTCTTGTCAATGTGGATAAAGATATCTGCAAATTGTGAACTAAATGTTCAAATATCTTTTGATCTAATAGCAAAATCAATATCAGCCTTTAATCCGCACTAGGCTGTACAATATTAAATTGCAGTAATATTCTTTCTTAATTCATCCGTTACAAAATAATGTATATTTTAGAATTTTCACATATATATATATATATATATATATATTGGTTTTTGTGATTAGTGATTTCTCATAATTTTTAACCAATAAAAATTCAATAAACACAATTAATACTTTAAGATTCATACTTTACCATTATTATATGCATTGAAAATGTAATATATATATATATATCTGTTAGAAACATTTTTTCTAAAATATGAATTATATTGAAACAAAGAGTAATTCAGTTCAATAATTAAAAGAGAGAAAATATATATGAATTTTGTCCAAGAAACAAAAAATCTCACAAACTTATTAATTCCAGAAACATCGGAAAAAGCTTTTTCTTTTTTGCTTAAGCGGAAAAAGGTTATTGCAAAAGCATATTGCATGTGACATGCTCTTACTTATATTTCATGCAAAACAATACAAATAAAAAGATATGTAATTAAGTTACTGATCTTTTAGAAGTTGCAGAATAATTATACTACATTTGTTTCATATTAAATGATGTTTTAAATTTTTATTCATATTTCAGTGTAAATAATATTTCAGTTTTCTTTGTGAAACTTTAATTGCGTTTGATATTTTGACCTTTAATATTTTATTTTATGAATTATTATTTGTTGGATTAGCATTAGTTAATGCAAAAAAAATGAAAAAAATGAAAGTTTACAGTTTCTAATGGGTGTGGAATATTAAACACCAAGTGATTTGAAATTGAAGAAATACTTCCTAACTCAACTACGCTTAAATAAAATCTCCCTCTGTATTAATTTATTTTATTTTTAAATTTTTAGCACAATAATTACGAAAACAAATTTTTTATTAATTTTAATTCTTTTACGCCAAAACACCATTTACTAAAAAATATTCAATCAATAAAATCAAATTACAGAATACAAATAATCCTAAAATTAAATAGTTTCAAAGTTTTACACAATAATTTAAAAACATCATTTGAAATTGAAACAAAAAAAAATACTCCCTCTGGTACAAAGATACATGTTTTAGAAAAAAAAATATTTTAAAAATATGTATTTTCATATTTTTAATACATTTTTCACCTAATAATAAAAAATTGTAAATGTTCAAAAATATTAATTGCATTTCTTGAAATTTTATTGGTTTAGAAATATAAAAAATGTAAAATTACATAAAATTATATGACATGTATTATTATTTTGAAACAGAGAGAGGATTGACTATCATTATACTGAAACAGAAAGAGTAATCAATAAACTAATTAGGCACACGTATGAACGACATAGAGTAATATAATAGAAACATCGTGATTTTGTTGGACTTAATTAAAACAACACAGACTACTAGTGTATTGTGGCCAACAAGCATTATAAATTAATTAGACATTCCGAAGTTAACTCTACAATAATTAACTTTCAAGCATCAAGATGCCTATCTGTTTCTCCTTCCATTGCACGAGAAAACTCGGAAAAGCTAATCATGTATTAATATTATAAATCTAATTGTGGGGTTGAATTTTGGAGTAAAAGTATTCGTGAATGCTTTAAAATAGAAAAAAAAAACATTTTGAAATCAGTATATAGAAGATTAATAGGGAACACAAGTCACTTCTGGTTGGCATCAATGTGCTTAGTTGACAATTAACCATTGACCCATCATATATATTATCTAGATTTTTTTATTAAACTTCATTGCAGCTAGTTAATTAGCCATAAATTTTTAATACATTTTCATAAAAATGAAGAGCATGTATGCTACAATAGTAACAGAAAAAGTGTACATTGTTTTAAATAATTAATAAGCACTTTTCACCTTTCTCAAATTTGATTTTACTTAATGTGTTTAAATGAATATAAGTTTAAAGCAGAGATGCAACATATATTTGTACATATACACATATATCATGAAACACAATTACACTAGACATCAATCAAATTAAAATAGTTTAAATATAATCTTACCTTTTTCACTTGAAAAAATAATATATTTTTTTGAGAAAGTTGAAAAAAACTAGTTAAACAATATTCCTTCCGTTTTGATTTAAATCGATGTTTTACATGAATTTAGAAAACTATTACAGTACCTATTTTGACTCTTTGATATTTTTAGTGTGTAACTTATGTTGATAGTATAAAGATTGAAAAATATTAAATTTTGCTAAATTTTTGAAAATAATAAAACTTCACCTTAAAAAAAGAGAGGGTAAAGTAAATCTATATTATAATGAGAGAGTTGGGTCTCTCTATAGCGCGTCAAATCAGCAACGTGTGGGTCTCAATTTAAAAAGTGTGAAAAAATGTTAATTTCATAGTTTGAACCTGGGTTATTGAGACACAAACACCAACACTAATACCACTAAACTAAAGGCTAATTTGTAAATTGATGGACGAAACTAATATAGATTTATGTACAAACACCAACAAGTTTTAAATTACCCTAAAAATTTAGATGCCTATTTATCTTCTGTCTACGGTTGACACCTAAGGTTTTCCTACTCCGTTGCTTAACTGTCACAAGTCACCACTAAGTTAGAATGCGATCAAGTTCACTTCCCCTCTCTGTCGTCGCTCTCTAAACTTCTCTAAGAAATATCCATGAACTCTTGATCTTCCATATCTTTCGATCTTCCCCTCTTTATTAATACCATCAATACCTCATCCGTTTCACAACATATAACAACAATATCCTTATAAAGTTGATTCCATATCTAGGAATCGAATATCTCATATTCTCTTACAGTTTTTTTTACAGGCTAACCTTCTATCTTCCATTGAATGTTTGCCTCTAATGCTATCTATGTCAAATCAGTTGTTTTGAAAGCCACCTTCGACGATCTCTGTCTTGGTTATTTTTCTCAAGTTAGATTTTTGTCATATCAGTTTATATAGGTTCGTAGTTTCAGTTACATGATTTTCTGATTAAGATTGAATCTTAATTTTGTTTTTTTTTCTTGGCTAGGTAAATATCTATGTCAAGGCTGATGTTTTCAGAATCAGACTCAACCTCTTACAAATTTTGTAAGAAGGTTAGAAGGTATTTACCACCGTTGAATCTTGACTGAAAGATTTAGTTCTTTGATTTTGTTTTAGTGTATATATATATTTACGTGTATCTTAGGTTTATATTTGAGACACTTATACTAACTATAATCAAATAACCGACAAAATCTGTAGGAAAACGCAAGTTTAGTGATTGTGGTAAGACAATTGGTATCAAAATCTGATGAGAATGTTCATTTTTTGAGGTAAGTAAATCCGAAAGACCACTCTGTTAAACCAAAGATTTTATTAAACTAAAGAGCACATGAAGGAAACATGAGATATAAGATATCTACAAAGAAAAGAAGAAAACAATTAAATCAAGGACATCGAGGAAAAGAGGAGAAGAAGCAATCAAGAAGCCTAGACCAAAGAATTGCTTGCACGAGGCTATAAACCCTACATTCCATTAACATCTTATTGGCGGTATGTACATCGTTAACTATTCTTTTTTTTTCTTTTTTCTGATTTAAGAAAATGTAGATCAATATTATTTTGGTAAACAAGAATTTTTATTTTCTGAGTTGTAAAAGAAAGATTACAGCTTAAAATAATAATACACGTAAAATAAAGACATTTAAACCATTTTTATTTTAAATATTTATAATAGATGCAATTTTAAATTATTAACTCTGCAATGAACTTTTAAATTTAATGAAACAACAAAAAAAAAACAAAATCAGTGAAACAACAAAAAAATTTAAACAAATTCAGTGAAACAACAAAAAAATTTAAACAAATTCATTGAAACTACAAACATATATTCATACCTTTGAGATAACAAACTCATAAACTCACTTCAGCGCAACCAGTTCTAACTAGAATTAAAGAGATCTACGGTGCATCAAAAAAATCCACGAACAACATAATATGTATTTCTATCTATCCGTACATTACAGTTTCAATATCAACTTCACAAACTACACATAATATGTATTTCATTCTTTCATTCATAGATAAATATATAAAACATGGAAAAAAAATGAAGTTCAAATAACAAAACCGAAACAACACAATGCATTAAAACGTAACCGATTCCGCGCTTGCGCGGGACTATGTCCCTAGTACTTTATAACACCGATCTATGTTAATCATTACTTCTTCATTTTTTTGGGCTAATCATTACTTCAATATTTGTAAAAAAATGTTACAAGTTTAAAAACTTGTCTCCACATTGAATTATTTCGTCCAATCTACCAGTTTTATATCCCCATTTTCTAAGTTAATTTTCGTAACCGAAAAAGCAAAATAACAGTATCCACAATATATATATATATATATATATATATATATATATATATACATTATCAATCTGAATCTTGATAAAATTTTAAAATTTAATGAAAAGAGATATCACCGGGCCAATAAGGGACTTGACAAACTTGTTGAATTTCAGTCAGGTAGGACACGATTATCGAACGAGACACATCATATTTTAGCTACTATGACATGTCAGATTTAGCCATGTCATCTCTCTCGATCACTCGTTTCTTTTGTCACCGTCATCCTCGTGAAAGCCACAAAATTCTGGTCGTGCATACCATGAGCTAACAATCCGAGTAATAACTTTTATTTTTGATGGTAAAATAGAACAATGATCGTTAACTACAATTCGTTACTTGGCTTCTGTGTAGATTTATTTGTTTAATATTATAATGCCAAATCAAAATTTACATTTATGATAAGAGATACACCGCGGATGTGATTTTCTTGAAGCTTATCCCTAGTTCTAATGTTTCAGTTGTTTCTTAAGACTTATGGTTCTTGTTGTAGTGTTCGGGTGTGAAATTTGGTCAATATGTTTCGCATATAGCAATTTGGTTTTCTAATTTTAGTTTTATTAAAGCATGATTAATGCATGTTTTTTAAGTTGAATTTTTTAGAAAAAATTAAGAAACAGTTTTTTAGTTTTTTCAAAAAAAGTTAAGAAACTGTTTCTTATTTAACAGTTTTAAAAACAGTTTCTTAATTTTTTTCAAGAAAACTAAAAAATATTTTTTTAATTTTTCATAAAAAACATGCAATAACTATGGTCTTAGTCTTTCCTGATTTGGTATTTCGCTTTTCGAGATTCTTGAAATCTTTATTTGAAATCTTTTAGCATTGTATTTCATCAATGTAAAGAGTGCTCAAATTTAAGTTAGTTACTCTTGGCAACCAAATGAAAGAAAAGAGAAAAAATAATACTCCCTCCGTTTCAATTTACTTGTCGTTCTGGGTTTATGCACGCTGATTAAGAAAACATTTAACTTTACATATTTTCAAGATAAAAATACTATTACCTATACACCTAACCATATTTCAACCAATAAAAAAAATAGAATAACAGATAAACTTAATAAATTTTGCATTGAAACTATAAAACGACACTTATTTTGAAACAAAAAAAATTCTCTACAACGATAAATAAATCGAAACGGAGGTAGTATATAGACTATAGTGTAAAAAAATAAATTACACATCGATATCTTAGAATGCTTTACATACACCTAATACAGAGTATATGATAGATAGGTTAGGTTGTTGCTTAGTTTTATAAAAAAAAATTGTTTATCAATGTAGATGAATAGCATTTTAAATTTAATTACTTAATGGAGTAATAAACTAACTGGGTATAGTTTATCACATCGAAACGATTATATAATCAACGTGGAACTACCGAATAGTTTAATTAGCTTTCAAGAAAAAACTACTAAATAGTTTTCCTAGTCTCCTAGATCTAGTGTTCGTCCCTAGATACTCAGATCAACAATGAACTTAAATAATATTAATGGTTGTATCTCGTAGCTTCTTGGCAAAAAAATATTGTAAATTTGAAAGCCATTAATCTCTTCGTGCTTGTAAATGAAGAAAAAATTGTAACTTATAATATTAAAAGGGAACCATATATATGCATGGTCCCTATTCATTTATTTATAGTATGTTATTATCAATCAATAAATTTCAGATCATGCAACTTATACACATATCCCCACATTAAAAAAATATACACATCCCCACTTAAAAAAAAATACATATCCCCACATATACATCCAGTCACCATCTACAGCAACAAACAAACAAATTAGATACATCATGAACCAAACATATACTCTTCAAGAATTGATTTTTCTATTTTCACATATATTAAACAAATTAGATACATCATGTTACTTTTTACTATGTTATATTTTTTTAGCAAATGTTATACTATGCACAATTCTACATTCTAATTCATTTTAAAATGCATAAATTAAAATCAAAATACTTTTATTTTTAAAATAAGCATGCAAAACATCCACAACTTCAATCGTCAAATACAAAAGTATATAATCATTTCCCTTCCTAAGAAATTTATTTTAGATATCTCAACATAATTAATATTTTATTATAAATTAGTAAAAGAAATTTTTAAGTTTTAAAAGAAAATTTAAAAACTTACAAGAACACAAATATATTAGAATATTTTACGGATATCTCATTATATTTTTAATTAAACTCTTCCTTACCTTGATTTATTGGTTATTATTTTATAATTAAAATAATAATTATAAAATATAAAAGATCGATATTTTAACTTTTATTTAAAATTTGATGTTTTAGACTTTAATTAATGCATTTTTCTTTACAACTAAAACATAAATCAAATTTAAGATATGAGTTGTATAACATTATTTGGAATCAAACAAAATTTGAAAACAAAACCTAGTATTTATTAATATGTATGCGAATTCTAAAATATCAATCTTTCAAATACAAAAAGTACTAAAATAAGTTAGTTAAGTGATTTTGATATAAGCGCAAGATTTGTGTAAGGTTGGGTAATCGGGTCACAAATGGTCAATTTCCTTTAATCGTTGTAATCAAACATTTTGAGAAGTAATGAAAACTTAAGTTGTGTTAAAAAAAAACATATTGGACGAAATTCATCTTTTTAATCAAATTATTAGTGAATTTTTCATATTTTTCTCCGTGAAAATACAATTGACTAAAATATGTTTTCATAAACCATATTAACGCGTATTACTTTTGAGATTCTATATAACTATTCAATTTATCCATGCGTCGTTACATTTTCACTCAAAGATACAATCCTCCCCCACTCACATCGATACATCTCAAAATCAAATGGTTAATTTTATCTTTGATTAATAAGTCTATTACAGGAATTATAAGACCATCATTAGTCAAACTGATATATTAACTCGATTGATAAAAACTAATCTACACAACAAGCTGTCACCCTATCAACTTTACTTACACAGCCTGTCATTGCCCCCACTGGTCGTTCAAACTTCAAAAACTTCAAAATCATTATTGGGGTGCTAAGGTGGGTTTCTTAAGCCGTATGACCCATGAACAGTGTAAGGATCGATTACAAAAACTATAGATTAAGAGCATCCGCAACAAGGAATCCTTAGGGGAATCCTTAGGAAAATATTAATTTTATAATTAGTAGGTCCCATGAATAGTCAAGAATTCTATCCTTAAAATTCTTATTTAAGGATTGATCCTTACACTATTCGCGGGCTCCACTGCACATGTGGCGGCTCCTGAATGGTTAACTTTTTTTTTTAAAAAGAAAAAATCTGAAATATCCTTATATAATCTGAAATGCCCCTTTTTCTTTTTTCCTAAGGATTTCCCGTAAGTACCATTGTTGCGGGTGCTCTAAGAACCGGTTCTTATGAGTTTCTTACACTGTTCACGGGTCCCACTGACACGTGGCGGCTCACGATTGGTTCACTTTAAAAAAAGTAAAAAAAAATAAATAAAAAAAATAAGAAACCCAAGAGGGTTTCTTGGGTTAATGATGCCTTAACATAATCACATAACACCAAAATCCTACGTGGCACGTCTTGTTATTTATACACACACACGAAAACACATTTTCCCTTCATCCTCTCCAAACTATTCCATCTTCCCCGGAAACCGAGTCGACTCAGTGAGTCAAACCAAATGGGTACATGCATGTCGTACGAGTCGACACAAGCGGCCACGGCGAAGCTGATCATGCAAGACGGAAGGATGATGGAGTTCACCACTCCGGTCAAAGTGGGTTACGTTCTACAGAAGAATCCCATGTGTTTTATATGTAACTCCGACGATATGGACTTCGACGACGTCGTCTCCGCCGTAAGCGCCGACGAGGAGCTTCAGCTTGGACAGCTTTACTTCGCTTTGCCTCTCAGCTCGCTTCATCAGTCTCTTAAGGCCGAGGAGAGGGCTGCATTGGCTGTTAAAGCTAGCTCTGCTCTTATGAGAAGCGGTGGTTCTTGCGGCCGAGATAAATGCAGGTGTCGCCGGAAATGTGTTTCTCCGGTTATCTTCTCTGCCATGAGTGTGGCGGCGGTGGGATCCAATGGTCAGACGAGGAATGGGAAGAGACGTGGCGGTGGTGGTAGCGGGAGGAGGAAGTATGAGGCCAAGTTGAGTAAGATAGAAGAGTGAAGGGTAGTTTGGGGATTTAGTAATTATTGTAGGGCTAAATTTGTGAATATTTAAGTTATTAAGGGGTGCAAATTGCATTTTAAAACGTGGGAAAAGTGATTGTACTCGGTTTACAATCATATGTTTGGTTGATTTACGTCCTAAAATTGAGACAAGAAATTCCAAAAAAATAGTTAATAGTATTATTTTTGTTAAACAACCTCATCTTGGATAATAGTTGCAACTTTATCATAATTATTTTTTGAATATTAGATTTGTGGCTCAACAATAAAAGTGTTGATTATCCATCAGAAAGTATATGATGTAAAACTTTATATTGTTAAATACAATATGTTTTGTGGAAAACAAAGTAACAACTCTAAATATGATTGTTCAAAGAGAAATACTCTAAGATAGATCTAAAAAAAAATTTGTCACAAAAATAAACTTTAAGGAAAAAAATGACAAAAATAACCTTTTTGGGGTGGGATTTTGTGGGTAAATATACGTTTATACCCCTTGGGTTAACTAATCTAGATTTAGGGTTTAGAGTTATGGGGCGGTTTTGGGGGTGAGGTTTAAAATTGAAAAATTAAATAAAAAATATTAATTTTTAAAAAATAAAAAGGTCTAGTTTGGTCATTTTTGTTTTTGAAGTTTATTTTTGTGACAAAAACTTCAAAATGTGTTATTTGAGAGATTTGCCCTCGTTCAAATGTGTTTATCTTTTGTTTAAAAATTAAGTTTTCTGAACATAAAAATCATGGGGGTTGATTTTACTGATCATTACAAAGAAAGCTTACAATCTCCAGCATCCTAAATATCAAAGAAAAGTACTAAAAATATGAGAACTGTATTGTTAAGAGTCTGATTCATTTTTATTGTTGTTTGTTTTGCATCTTTTGATCGGTTTGATATGCTTGTGTTGTACGAACCGCAATTGTTCCTACGTTCCCATGTTACCGTTAGAACACCAAGTTTAACTGGATGATCGCTATCATTGCAATTAGATGGGCATAGTGTAATCCAAGTGGGCTACAACTTATGGATAAGTAGACGGACCATGTGACTGAACCCCTAAATAGCATGATGATTGGAAGGTAAACTTAACCAAACCAAAAAAAATTACACAATACATCATGGAGTAAACACCAAATTAACAACGGAATTTGTAAAAGAAAACCACTTTCAGCTAAACATTTTGGAAGTTGGCATTTGATATATCAACTGAGATTTAAAGATAAAACATCTCATGCATTAATAAATTGATTTTATCAAATAATTTATTTATGAAATATCCTACCTTTATGACATTTAAATGGAAACACTCAAATATCATTAGATATACTAAAATTTCTCAACTAGATTTTAATAATAAAACCTCCTAATCCGGCTTAATATTTTGTGGATCCTAGATTAAAAAATATTTTGAACCATAAAATTTATATGTTACTAAATTATCTTGTTAATCTTATTCTATAAAATATTATGAATAATATTTAATATATATATATTGTTTTAGTAATTCTTTATATAATTTTTGAATATTTCAATATCAAAATATATAAATTTATATATATCATTAGACTCGGGTAGTCATACCTATGTTATTTCTTTTTAAGCTCTCTTTCTCTCAACAAAAAGTCAACGACAAAATCAACCATTTATCTCAATTTAAATTCATAAGTGACGTCTGTTTAAAAAAATGTTTCTAATTTCTTAAAATATGATTTGTAATCCTCTTAACAAATTATAAAGATGACAATAAGATTCAAACACAACGCTAATCTTGGGCATTTAAAGCGAAACCCAAAACAAAACTAAACCAAATCGTAAAAATCAAAACTAAATTATTCTTCTAAAATATAAATTATTTAATTTTGAAAATCTCAAATTATCTTCTATTTAATCAGAAAACTGAAGTATTTGGTATTTTAAAATTAAATAACAAGAATTACTCAAAAACAAAAACAAAAATGGATCCTAATTTATTTCAGATATTATTCGGTTTTTAATTTTATTATCCGACGAAACAAAAACTGAAATATAAACCAAGTTTCATAAATATTCTGATGAATTTTACATCTCTAGAACTTAAAAATAAAACGCCAAAAAAAGAAAAAAGAAAAATAAACTAAAAATTGAATACCGAAAACTATACTCACCATTTCATCAACATATCAACTATGTTATTTTTGTCGCTGCAAGTTGCAACTATTTTCTTATCAATCTACACTCTTGAGATATAACATATATATTTCCAAAAATATATAAAATTAGATTTTTTAGATGCTTTTATCTGAAACACTATTTCTCTTTCAGTAAGATCATCAAAAACATCATACTAAATTACATATATGATATGAAGTGTCAGTTTGTTTCAGAATCACTTACTTTCAGTTAGTTTGACAACATAACCTAATCATTCGACGATTCAGATTAATTACTGAAAATGTCGTGTAATGTCTACAGTACCCTGATATTATGATTTGATTGGATAGCATAGTTAAAGTAAAATGAAAAATATAAAAAAACATTTTCAGCTGGTTTACTCTGGTTTCAACAAATCAAGATAATAAATGAAATATTTTATGCCAATTTACTCTAAAGATGAGAATTGCAAAAAAAAAAAAGTAAAGTAAAATTTTCCTCAACTTTGAACAGAGTGAAAAATGTTGCGTCAGCGATATCATTTTCTTTCAGCTCATTTCCATTTTTCCACTTTTTTACTCAATTATACAACCTATCAAAGCCTAATTCTAAAACTTGAAATAAAAAGGTTAGAAGAGAGTCGGCATTTTCACGGTTGTAATAGTGCAATGAAACATCACGTTGATTCAGCCATTAGACTTAAAGTGACCCTACACTCTATGTGGTTAGGTCTGAGACGCATCACCCGACTTGGTCCCATCTGATGCATTATGACAAAGTCGATTTCATGGGATTACGATGACATCTTAATTTATTTTTGGTTACAGGCTTTCAGTTATTGGTTCAGTTTTGGATTTTGCTTTGTTTTAGTAGGAAAATTAAAAGAACTGAACTCGAAAATATCTTATTAACGTGTAGTTGTGTCAGACCAAAATCCTTTTCTACTCGATTTTGGTTTTAGTTTCCCAATTAATAAAATCAATCGATTTGTAAATGAATTTTTATTTGGTTTAACCAATTTGGCTAGGCTTGATTACGATACTTTTTGGTCCACTTGTATGTATGAGAAGTGAAATGCTGGAAAATGATGAAGGGGAAAACAAAAGGGAGTGGGTGTAATAAGTTTGGACAAGACTTTAATGTGACGGTACGTGCGGTGCCTAACCATCAGGGCCTACTTTTAAAAGCCCACTTCTTCTTTTGTTCTTTAGCAGATGAAAGAAATATAAAATTAGTTAATTTTATATAATGTGTAGAATATACATATTAGATTATCACACTATAATTTAGGATATATAAAATTAGTTAATTTTACGTATGTATACAACATAGATATTAGATTATCACACTATAATTGAAGGAGTAGTATTAGACATTTATATAGGGAGCACTTTTTTAAAACGTATAGGGAGCACTTTAAAGTGTATTATTTGGAGAGAAAAAGTGTATTATTACATAACATTAACCCAAACAACATGAAAAGAAAGAAAAGGAAAAGCAAGAGAATTTTAGCAGAAAATTAAAGAAAAAGAAAAGGAGTTTACATTCATAAAGCTATCCACCAAGTTTTTATTGAAAGTTTGCATACAATATCCCACAACTAAAAAAAAGCTTTGGAGTTTGTTTATGCTTTATAGTATGATAAGAATGGTGAAAATTTTCAAGGATATTTTAACTTTTATGGTGTTCAGTTTTCTGACTTTTCGATATATTATTATAAATAATCTATTGTTATTTAACACCTAATCGTTGGGTGATTGAATTTATCAGAATAATTGATGTAAACAAAACAATATTGCAGTTGTTCTTATTATTGACGTTGAGATTATTTTTAAAAGGTTTTCTATTTTTAAAGTAAATTTATTAAGTCTGTATTTTATAATATGTTAAGGAAATAACAGTAGCTTAAAAAATGTTATTATTTATAAGGGTTATTCCGAATCGTCAATATTAATAATGAAATAAGTTATCAATAACAAAATGAAAGATCCAAAATCTAGGCTTGTCCTTGTTATTGGAAGATCAATATTCAATCTATAATATAGCCTACAAGGCTACACCATTTTCAATCTGTAAAAGGTTCAACTAATCCGTTTATTTCATAAAGGTTATAATCAACTTTAATTTTTTAAAATGCCATATATAAAGATAAAATATGAAGGATATAAATCAGAAAGAACAAAATATATATATATATATATTTTAACCCAAAACTGTAATGATTTTCAACTCTAATAATATTTGTATAGGAAAGAAAGTCACTCAAGCCTCAAGGTCATAAAAATAAAGAGTGATTTTCATTAAAAGACATTTTCTAAGTTTTTATTACACTAAAAGTCACTTTCAACTCCTAGGACATTTTATTTTAACTTATTTCATTTATTGCTAACTAGAGTATAACTAAAGCAGAGTTTGTAGGACCCACTGATTTTTTATCTTCTTCGTTTTTTCTAGATCTTACTTTTTTACAGACATTAATTTCACAAACAAAAAAATACATTTTTTTAAGAACTTCATGGTGTATCATGTCATCTATGTCACAACCTCTCTTCACCATGCTTCGTAGTCTTCATCTGTGACCTCCAATGAACCTCAACCAAGCTCAATCGCGGTTCATCTTCTCATTCGCCACGAATCAACATGACCAAGCTTCTGCCTCCACATCGTGCTCTCCAAATCATCCTCCTCACGCTGTGATAGTATCTCGTGGTCGCCGTCAAGCTCGGAATTCACCACGGTAGTCGTGGCTTCAGTCGCACGATGAAGCTTGAGCAACAATGGCCAAATCTTATTTTTTCACATTTGGTCCTTTAATTGTTAGTTTATTTTCAATTTGACCCAAACTATCAAATTTAAAGATAAACTCTTTTTAATTATCCTAAAACTTTTGATATTTCAATTCAAACCCTACAATAAGAAAATATAAATTTAAAGATGCAGTACTAACATCTATATACACAAAATTGATATATACACAAAACTGACCATATCCACATGTAAAACAATTCATATGTACAAAGGCAAAAACGAAAAAAAATTGTATTTTTAAAATCGCATGCCCCAGTTAAAAATGCATAATCTCAATTGCTAGCTTAAATATAAAATCATATATTTGGCCTTCCACAAAAATATCAAGTTCTAGTTAAAATTAAAAAATATAAATCAAAATTTGGTGACAAAGTTAACATAGCAATATTCTATTATTCTTCCATCAAAATCATATTTTAAAAAATAAACCACAACCTTTGAAAATAGAAATTCACATCTTATCCATTTTTATAGATAAATTAAGATGCATATAATCTTGAACGATATCTACATATACACATATTTCACAATATCACTTGTACAAAAAACATAGAGAGTTGCAACGATGTAACATAATTGGTTATTGCAATGAAGACGTATTAGAATAAAACCAATTACATTTGATATTTTCAAGTTATTGTAATTTTGTTTTAATTGTGATATTGTATGAAATCATGATGCAATTTATTTATATATAAAGAACCTATGTAGTGTACACTTGTACACGAAATATTGTGTACACCACCATATTGTACACAAAATAACAATGTTTTTACATGGAAACATGCTTTCATTTTGAAATAGTTTGATGGGTCGAAGTTTGTGAAAAGAGATTAACATGTGCACGAGGTTATGCAAAGAAAGCTAAGTTTAGAAAGTTTGATTTAGATGAAAAAAAATCATTAAAATCTTGGTTCCAATGAAATCATACTTCTATGTAGAAAGATTATTGTTTTATGTACAATTGGGTTATGTACACCATATATCCCGTACACGTGTACATCCAAGGTGACTCAAAAAACAGTAGTTGTCTTTGATAAGTGACGAGAAGTATATGTACATGATAATACACAATTATTTTGTCATTCACATGTACATAGATGCACATGTACATTAGTTAATTGTACATTTGAAAGTTCCATTTTTCCAGTTTCAAAAATCTTCAATTTGTACTTTTGCATGAACCATCCAACGAGAAGTATCACAAAGTATATTTGCAAGATGCACATGTACATCAGTTAATTGTACAAGATGCACATGTACATCCAGAAGACTTATAACACAAGATACTTTAAGATTCGAAGCTAGATGGATTCAAATGGATGAAGGTTAGATGTGGTAATGCTCTTAGCTTATGGCTAAACCAAGAGCATAAACAAAAATGGTTCATGTGGAATTCATGCGGAAAGTAAGTGATTCAAATATTGAGGTTGATTTTTACCTCTAAAAAGTATTGAGGTCAAAATAGAATTATACAAAATTAAGGGACCATGCGTGCAAAAACACCAAAATCAGCCATTGTTGTTCTTAAGCTTTTATGATGGTTGAAAGACGTGTCAAAGAGGAAGGGACCTCGTGTTGATAATGAATCACGACAAGGAATCAGAAGCTGAGACAAGGCTCGGAAGATTGAATCAAAGTGAGAATGCGATAAACCAGATTCAATCGCCTTAGCGATTGAGCTTGGTTGAGGTTCGGCAATATTTCTTGAGCAAGTGCAGAGCACGACAAGAGAAAACAGTCACCATGGTTAAAACGATCTCCATCGTTGACGTCGTCATTGTATACATATCATTACATTACCATAAAAATATAGCTTGACATATCTCAAAAGATAGATCAAATCATAGAGACAATAAATAAAAATAAGTATGCTTGAAAAAAGAATTGTAAGCTAAGAGATTTTATTTTACAGAAAAGATAGAGAAGTTAGGAGGAAGAAGACGAAGAAGAAAGAGACATGGATCCACTCTATATTATTTTCTAACTAAAAAATACAAGTTAAATTTTATTACTTTAATATACACTAAATGACAAAACTGTTTAGTTACTTTGTAAAAAGAAAGTTGGTTTAGTTGAGAAAAATTGTCCTAGTAGTAAGAAGTGCCTTTTGTTGTAATAATAAACAACAAAAGTGTCCGTAAATGTTTCAAAAATAAATAAGGGAATTGATTTAATAATGTACACAGACAACACAGCCAAAGCATCATCCCGGTTTGGTAACCAAAAAACGGCAAGCAGTTTTCTTCTAACTCTACTTCTACTCTCTACACTCTACACATACATCCTCCTCCTATACACTTCACCAATAACATTACACAAGAAACAGATTCATCTAACAAGTTCTCTGGCTATCAAATACCGAAACACGAAACTATGTGGCATCCATTCAACAATGCTCTTTCTTGATTTCCCTGAGTTAAGTTTCTTTACTCTTTTCTTCATTGTCTCTGGAAGACATTCTTGAATCATCTCCATCAATGCAGCTTGACTCAAACCTGAGTCCTTGCTAAAAGACTCAATGATCTTTGGTAAGACTAGCTTCTGGTCTTTCTTCACCCCAAACGTTGCACGAACATACTCCTCTTTCGCGGTTTCTAGCTCTTGGTATATTCCCTTGGGGGTGAAAACACGAATCTACAGCCAAATAAAGCACATTCAAGATCACTAACACTTCAAACAAGATAGCAAATGTGTAATGCCTTCTCTACTTACCGCTGGATCAGAATGGTTGCCTGAACAAAGAGCAAAGTATAAGAGAGGTTCAGAATGGTCGAGGGAATACTCTTGATGCTCATCTCCGGTTCGGAACTTTCTTGGAATGAGTAATAACTTCAGCCACTACAA
The DNA here is from genome assembly GCA_905132765.1 of Moricandia arvensis. Classification (NCBI taxonomy): domain Eukaryota; kingdom Viridiplantae; phylum Streptophyta; class Magnoliopsida; order Brassicales; family Brassicaceae; genus Moricandia; species Moricandia arvensis. Next base: position 8,099 of record CAJHQP010000805.1, on the reverse strand, counting down.
ATAGGAAGCAAGAAAACTTAAGAACACAGTCACATTGACAATCTGTAGTTGTGAGATACTCAAGAAGTGAGCCCTACCTGGCCAGGACGAGGCATCCTGATGCGAAGAATATAATTTTGTATCGCTTCTATGCTTACCATTCGACCTCCTATGTTGTAAGCTGGCTGGAAAACGTTAAGCAGAGTCCAAAATGTTCAGTATCATTGTACAAGTTTGGCATTTCTAATTCATCTTATTGAAGCAGACGAGGCCTGGACAAGTTTATCCAGAACCAAATTGGATTCTAAATTATCTTGGATATTAGCTTGTTCCCAACATTGTTACCCGAACCGAAAACCGGAATAACTGAACTGAAACCAAATTTCCTAAATACCTGAACTGATCTAATACTAGTAACTGAAAAAACAAAAACCGAAATAAACTGAACCGATACCCGAAATGCTCAGGCCTAAAGCAGGCCAAGAAAAGTATGTTGATAATATTTACCTTGGAGAGCAGTAAAAACCGCTTCCCGTTGTTCTGTGGAATCCCATTTGTCAGAAATGTCTGCAAAGGTGAAAACAAAGTATAAGTACAACAAAGCCAGTGGTAAGATCAGAGGACTATAGAGAGAAAACAACGTACGTGCATAACAAGTGCGTTATGTATGTTAATCCAAAATGCTAGTTTCTCTTGATGAGTCAAGTTTCTCGGATCAACACTTTCCAGTTGCTTGATCATCAACCTGCATAAGCATCAAAACTGAGTGAAAGAACAAGAGGAAACACTTTGATAGCTACTAGGCTTACCTGAAGTTTCTATTCAACAAGTCAAGGTCACGTCCTCTCCTATGGTTTCTATGAATGTGTGACACTTCAATCATTGAGCTATAAGGTCCACTGAACTCAAATTGATCATCAAAAGCAGAGTTCTTTCTGAAGCTTGGACTCCACATATCATACTGTTCTTGAGGTGAAAACTCGCTTGTTGATGATGGAGATGAGCTTGGGGATGAGAAACCATGGTTTATAGATGGCGGGTCTGCCAGCTTGGAGTAAATAGATGATGCACACTTTATCATTTCCTCTGATAACTTGTTTGGTGTCATAACTATGTGATCTGATATCTTAGTTCCCATGTGTTCTGCAAGGCTTGCAGTGTTTGATCCACTGTGTATGTACTGTTGCATCAAAAAGTGAGTATAAGTTACACATTTTGTTTAACTCTAATGATAGAAACCTTGCACTGAGAGTGAGACTTACTTCCTTTTTGGAAAATACCGAGTCTTCTGGTGGAGATATTCGGTTTCTGAAGGTGGAACGTTGGTTAAGAGAAGATTGGCAACGGCGAACACATGAATCAGTGTCCTCCTCGTAAAGAGATTGATCTTTCAGCCTATTGTCGAAGGAGAAACACCGTGAATCGAGTGTTGAGCTTTCTTGAATGAGTTTCCTAGCAGTAGAATCATGTTGCATCAGTTTATTGTCAAAGGAGAAGCACTGAGAATCCACTGTTGAGACTTCTTGACTGAGTTTCCTAGCAGCAGAACCAGGTTCCTTCAGTCTACTGTCAAATGAGAAACACCGAGGTTCCATGGCTAAGTTATCTTGTCTGCAGCCAAGGCTAGGAGAATCTGGTTCCTTCTTGACCAAACATGGGCTCTTTTTCAGCCTGTGATCAAAGGAGAAACCCCGAGACTCATCAGGTGTTGTTGAGAAGTCCAGACGTTTGCCTCTAAGAGTGGACTTAGGTGAACTCGGAGTCTGTTGTTTTGGAGATACAGTAGATGATTGTTGATCAAATGCCTTACGGTACAAGGATAGAAGATACTGTTCCAAATGTGAAACTTCCAATTCTAACACCGCGATTTCCTTGATCAGTTCTGTTGCAGGCTGCAAGATATACAAAACCATTTGTGAGCTGCATAACAACATCAACGGTTCATCTTCCAAGAAACCTATTAGTTTTACCTTTGGAGTAGAGTTGGCTTTGGAGTTGATGTCTCGAGAAGGTGTTTTATAGCCTAATGCCTTCTCTAAAGCACCACGGACATCAAACTGGTTCTGTAATCTCTTCTCAAGCTCTTGAATCTGAATGTAACAAAAGATGGTAAGGAAAACAAAACATGCTTGAGTAGATAGCGAGCTACAAAGATATTAAATACAAACCTCTTGCTTCAAAGAGCTTTGGACTTTTACTTCCTTCTTAGTTTCAACAGATTTATCAAAGCAACGAGGTAAGTCCTGAGGAAAAGAAACAGTTAGAGAAACTAAGAATCATTTTTTGCAAAATCAAGGAAGTTGTTGTTGGTTTGAACTCACCAGCTTGAAACGTTGAGAAGCATTCAGAGAAGAAACAATGCTATTATTATTATCCTCTTCAAGCTTTTTCTTTTCAGGAACAGTCCAGCTAAAAATAAAGTAAATCAAGATTCCAAGAATCAATCAAAAACAGTTGAAAATAAACCAAGATTCAGACCAAAGTTTCAACCTTTTTAGTCATACACCTAAATTCTTCAACAAAAAAGACTCAAACTTTGACTCATCAAGCAACAAGATTTACTTTGCATCTGGGCAGATTTTAACTACCCAAGTTGCTGAATTTGAGAACAGAGCTAAAGAACAAACCTCTTGGAACGATTGTGTCTCTTACTCTGCATTTTCTTGTTAGAACCAAACTGTAATCAAAAAGAAAGAAAGATCATTGATTAATTGAAACATAGAGGTTTTAAAAATCATGAAAATGTAATAAAAAATTAGAACTTAGACTCACTTTGAACTGATCTCAAAGAAAGAAAATGAAAATGGGTTTGGGGCTTAGAGACAGAGAAAGAAACAAGAGATGTGATTGTATTTCCCTTCAGATGTATGAAACTAAACTCCAAGAAACAGAACCATCACTTGTCTTCTTCTTCCACCATTGAGAAACAAATCTGAGTTTCTGATAGGAAGAAAGAAACATATATACGGATACAGCCAAAGATGTGTAGCAAAGATTTGATATATATATTTTTTTAATCTGTTCTCTCTCACGCGCGTACACAGATGAGAAAGACTGTAAGAAGAAGAGGTGGGTTGAAACTTTTTGACCCTATAGAGAGAGAGAATCACACATCATCACCGTTTCTTAGCCTTTATCAATTTTTAAGCTTTTCGTATTTTGGAGACTTCCTCTTTTGCATTAAAAGCACAACATGTTACGTGGGATATCGATACACGTAAAACTATATTAAATACTTTTTCATAAAATGCAAAATAACTGAGTAGTTGTGCTAATTTATAAAATGTTCTAGTTGAGGGTAAATAAGTATATCTGGGATTTATTTCTGTGCGTTTTATACCTGGTGACATAAATAACAAAACAAAAGTATACAAAAGGTTTTAAAAATTAACATTTGAGTTTATTTATAAGACAAAACATCTTATATTTTAACCAATAAAAATAATGTCAAAAAATTATAACTTGAAACGGGAAAATAGGATTTTTTTTCTCCATCAGATTTGTGATGTAGATGAGTCAAGAATATTTCCGGTGTATTTTTTATTATTATGTCTCTAATATATAAAAAATATGTAATGAAATAGAATTTATTACGATATATTTAAAATTGATAAAATTAGAAAAGAATAAAAATAAATATGTTTTAAGCACTATAATAATTTTTCGCTACGTATATATGACTTTATTGCTTATACTGAAAATTTGCAGTTAGGTTAAAAGTTTTGTTCATCTAGAGATTTTGATTTTGATTTTGTTTTTAACATTTTGATCCAAAAAAAATCTAGTGATTTTGACATTCCAAACCATTTATAGGAATTTCGTGTAGTATTAACAATAAAAACAAAATTGACCTTTTACAAAAAAAATCGATAATGTTTTGTAACAGTTTTAAAATTTATTAAATATGCTGACAAAATCAATTGAAAAAGAACTATATATATATAGTTTTCTTTTAAGTCGTTATATAAGTATAGTTCACAAACAAAATCCTCATATAATTTACAAAAGTAAAGAAAACCAATCTCCTTGACCAAAAAAAGAAAAAAAAAAGAAAACCAATCTCCAAGGGTGGTGAACCAATTAGTCTTTGATAGTTGGTATACACAAAAGTAATAAGTGGAAAATGACATTTACAAGAAAGGCCAGAGGGTGAAACAGTCTCTAGATACTATTTATGTGATGAACCAAAGAAAAACGAAAACAAAAGGAAACAAAACTATACATCATAAAGGCTTTTTCTATAAAAAAAAAACTATATATATCCATATTTATTCTTTTGTCAATATATGAACGACTTTGGATTAAAAATTGTAAAATATATAGTGCTGATGACCTATCATTGAAAGAACTACTAAAAAGTGAAAACTATTGTATTGCTCATTGTAATCTAGGTGGGAGTCGTTGAACCATCGCTTTGCTCATTGTCTCCTTCTGTTTCTTGTACGCTTATAGGATTATTCGAATGCTACGTTTTGTTTTGTTTTTCTTTTCTTGTGTCACATTCTCTTAACTTTTCTACTCATTCTTAGTGTTTAATTACTTCTAAACATACCTATTCTACTTTAGTTTAATCATATACAAAAATTTATCTGTAGAAAAAAAAACAATTTATCATGCATATAGACAAGGAAATAAATTGTACGTTCAGCTCAATAATTTCAACTCTTAAATACATGATATAGATCATGCAGAATGCACTAACTCACCCACTTCATTATTTACATGGCCAGTGGAAATCGTCAAGTCAGTATGAGCTTGGTACCACTACCAACTTAATATATCTGAGTCCATATAGAGACACAAATAAGGCCTAAATAACAAAAATGAATAAAGAATTTAGTTTTATTTAGCTTGCTTTGTAAATTTATTATATTAAGATACCATTAGTGTTGTTTGGTGTTTTTTGCCAACTAATTAAGATTAGATCGATTATCAAACCACTAACCAGTAATTCAATGAAAACTTATGGTATGTTAGCAATTTTGTCAAACCATCCAAACAGCATTTGTCTAAATTATTTGATTTGACGTTTTTAACGTTTATTGGTGTCAGATTAATTATTTTATGTATACACAATAGCAATACACTAGTCGAAGGCCATACACTTGGTTAACAATCTTTGCTCACTATCTAGTTATAACCACTACATTATTTTTTTGTCGTCAACTACTGTGCTTTAGTTTTCGAGAGTCATCCACGTCTAAACAATTGGATCCATTTGAGAGTTAGTTTTGCTAACTATGTTTGTGAGCCAAAACCCAATCTACGGTTGGATAATCATGTAAACTTGAAATAACCTAGTATATTTTTAAAAGTTTTGTTTTAAATAATAATAAACTGTTTTTCTTACTGTTCTTACTAAATAATAATAAAAACTATTCTCATATAATATATCTACAAAAGGATAAATTATACTACTTCCGTTTTTTTTATAAGATGTTTTAGTTGAATGCACGGAGATTAAGATATCTATTTTTTTAAAGTACTTTTAATGATATATTTTTAAAATCATTCAACAAATTATAAAAAAAAACTGGATAGTTTTATTGGTTAAACAGTTTCTAATAAAATTAAAGTTAACCTTAAAATTTTAAAACATACCTTAAAATCTCAAGACATCTTATATTTTGAAATAACATAAACCTTCTAAAACATCTTATAAAAAATAACCGAGGGAGTATATAACATTACTCTATATATATAGACAAATTTCCCTCCAAAATTTTGTTATCTCCAAGACAGAAAGGGAAAGATACATAGGATGCTTGCTGTAAAGGGAAACATTCGCAATGCGGTTTAGTTACTTTTCTTTTCTTCTTTTCACTTTACTATATTTTAGATATTATTTTAATTAACGTCAAATAGTCGGATACCCGAATTGTCTTCCAGTACCAAGACGACTATCGTTTGTCAAAGAATCCCAGGAAAACCCATTTTTAAAAAATAACAAAAAGGGTCATATCTATGATAAAAAGGTAAGAGTACCTAAGGATTTATTATTAGTGCTGTGTAATTTGTTAATATAAATTAAAGATGAGCTTTTTATCTTTGTTACCTGCTCTTGAAAATGATACAAATACAATCCATAGTTCTCAAAAACTTGGCTGAAAGTGAAACCAAACGGAATAAACTATTTATTTCATATAATAGTGCTATTATATATATATTTGTAAATGAGTTTAATTAGGTGCCCTATAATAGAGTAGAAAGTTATTTTTAAAACTATTAAATGTTTTTCCACGGAAAATGTAAATATATATATTGGGACAAAGATACACTCTGGTCTTCACATGTTGAATAAGTTTTTAATTGTACTAGTAAGTAATCACTTAAGAGACACTATATCAGAGGAAAGATCCAAAACTTTTCTTACATTGAGATTGAAGAAAAAGGCCAAAAGCTTGTCGATTATATATTATAACAAATTGGACGCTAGTGAATTTAGAAGTGTTCACCAGATTGACCAATTTAAATTTTGATTGTTATAATAATATATTAATGAGGTTACCTATGTAAGTTTGAGCTCGGTAATAGTGTTACAACTTCTTATTTGCACGGTGTCGGGGACACACATTACGGTAAAATTCAAGTTCCACCTCTAAACTATGTTCTTTCTAAAATAACATGGAGTTTCAAATATATTTTAAACAGTTAAACGCTATTTATAATACTCCAGTTTATAAAAGTTATAACAAAAGAAAATGTGAGTGATTTGAAGCATGTGGAGAGCAAAGTGTGAAGAGAGATTAGATCAAGATTTGTCAGGAGAGAGAGACAAACATGCTTTAATGAATCTTACACTAAGATGCATTTATGATTTATGAAATGCAATTGATTTAGAAATATTTTAATATAAAACGTCTCAAAGAAATTAATGATGCACATGAAATAGTACTTGATTTTATGTAAGTATATTGGATTCCGGTTTTTACTTCCATCGTGCCGTAGAAAACCAGTTTCTTTGCAAGGCCATTATTTAATTAATTGTCAATTTGGGGGTCATAAAATAGAAAACAAAAAGTTGGGGCAGTTTAGGATTAAACAATAAAAAGGGGTTGAAAATGGAATCATACAAATAAGACAGGAAAAAGCTGAAGTTTACAAAGGCATTTGGACAAGAGAGTCAATGCCAATCATAACTAGCAAAAAGCATCTCCTTTAAAATTCACTTTTTCTCACGTGTAACGCACGCGCTTCTACCGATTTACTACAATACACACAAACGGTGATAAAAATGTTAATTGTTTTAACTTCGGTAAAGAAAAAGAGTTTTCTATAAAATCAAGAAATTTATTATATTCATTAATTTCTCGCGTGACCTATAAGGCCATAATGGGTCACATAGATGACATAATGCTTTGTCCCTACGGGGATATTAAATGTAAAATACGTATTTATTCTTATTTGTAACCTTATTTAACCTCATTCTTGCATGCAAGTATAGATAGAAATGACATAGGTTTATGATCTCACATGCTACCATTTTTTCCTGTAACTAAGAATGTTGGGTTGATTTTAGAAAAAAAAAAGAAAAGAAAGTTGGGTTGTAGCTCAAACTAATTTTGAAGTTCATGGTAGCCATTTAAAACGTCTAAAGTGGTCTACTATGATAAAAAGAACATTGCCAGTTTCATTATAGATTAATCAATAAACGTATTTGTAACGTTTACAAACATAATATTTTCGTACCTCTGACTAAAGACCAATCTTATCTTGAAAGAAATTGAAAAATCGTATTACTTATTTATTTTAAACGTCTCCAATAATTAACTATGATTGAAATCACTCTTCAAGACACCTAACTCTGTTTTTAATTCACATAGAAAATCTTGTTATATTTTCTCTAGTTATTTTTATGTTGTATATGTTTATTTAGAAATTAGTATGTGTCTTTCCATAGGTTTTGAAAATTAGTATGTGCCTTTAAAAAAAAAAGATACATAGTTTTGGTATTCATTTTCTGTTTAAGGCATACGTTCCTAGCTTTGTATAGTAGAAGTAATTAAATATTTAATTATTTGTTGTTTGAAATATGTTATGTAGTAATTACTTGAATCTCGGTCCAACAATATTGGTATTGTCCTTTAAAAACAATTCACTTCTTAGTTTTCGAAGATAAA